>VZTJ01001640.1:965615-1088067 GCA_013397795.1 Orthonyx spaldingii | reverse complement strand
GGGGGGGAGCTTGGAGGGGAGGGGAGCAGCGTTGCCAATCTCTCATTAATTTCTAGATGCAGAATGATGGGGGTGATGCATGTGAGAGTCTAATAATAATGACCTGAGGTCCCAGGCATGGCGAGCAAGGCAAACTTCTTTAGCTAACAGCTTAATTATAATAAATTTGAGTCTAAGAGCAGCAGGCAAGTAAATCAATCAACCCTTGCAGGCGGGCTCATTAAAACTAGCAAAGTACAGACCAAAAAGGTCATCTTATTAAAAGGGATTAGCATTTTCCAGTTAAATCCTTTGCTGCCTATAGGTGCTAGGAGAGAATGTGCGTTCTGAGGTTCTCTGTGGTTGCAGGGGTAAAGGGCTGACCCTGCACAGCAATAAATGCCTTCAGTCCCCACGGTCGGGCTCTTGGCTGCCCGTGCCAGTGGGCAAGGCTGGATAAATGCTGGTGGACCTTTGCCAGTCTGGCCCAGCTGTGGGTTGCCAGCTGTCCCGTGGAGCAAGTGAAACATGATCAGGGCTGAGGTCTTTCTTACAAAATACGAGTCAGCTTGCTCTCCAGGCTTTTCTCTAGTCCTGTCTTACAGACTGAGACATCACCTCAGTAATTGTTGTTGGCTCTTCTTCCAATGACTCTTCCCTGGCTGTGTGGGATGTCTCTTCTCTTGTCAGGTCTTAATATATTGTAGCCCTCAAGCAGCATTTTCTGTCTTTGCCTTTATTTCCTGGCTGCGTGGTATGGTACTTTGGGTTTTCTAGTGCTTTGAGAGGCAAATTTTCACAGACCCAATTATGATCTTGTTCCTTTAGGAGAGTATATTTACCTTGGAGGAAACATTAAACTGAGAACAGCTATCAAAACAGCTGGCATCCTTCTTCCTGTTTTCCTCTTCTGTCAGATACAGTGTTGATGGCAGGAGGGACATTTTTTTCCCTTTTCAAACTTTCCTCTGCCCACACTTGCATTCCAGTGGTGACCCTCTGTGCAGCACCACTCACTGCTATCGTGGAAACCTGGTATGAAAATTGCTGTGTTGTCCATGGATCCTGGAGCAGTGGGGCTTGCAGGGGATGGTGCTGGAGGAGTCTTTCCTGCTTCTGTATTGCTTTTTAGATGGAAATTGATTTTTGGGGGGAAAAGAGAAGTGTGTCACAACAGTGTCTGTCACTGGTTGAGCAAAATATCTGGAGTTAAGAGGATTTTTTCCTCTGAGAGACAACTGCAGTTGGGAAGCTGGGGAGGAGCAGGCTGCATAGACCACCCTATGCTGCACACCCACAGCTCTACTCCTCTAGCCCCCTTCTTGATGAGACTGTTCTCTCCCAAAAACGAGTCATTTTGATGGACACTACCCAGTTCTAGCAGCTCAGTCAGCTGGTGAGGAGAGGGGACGCATGGGCTCAGACTGAAAGTAACAGGCACAGCTCAAGGCACAATTCCCTCAGCTCCTGCTGTGCCCAGGCAGCACTTTGATTGCACAGCAGTTTACAAATAACTGTATTACACAGGATGGAAGTTCCCCTGCACTATTTTTGATCATTTCCAAAGGTCTTTTTCTTTTAAGCCCTGGGAGGCCTTAGGGGCATGTAGGAAATTAAGCAGAGACTTGCAGCAGTTCAGGAGTTCAGTCAGAACAAGGAGTTATGTGTTGGGAAATATGGCAGGAGAGGTAAGGATGAGAAAAAGCGAAGCATCTCTTTTATCCCACTAGGCTTCCCTTTTGCTTAGGAAGTACTGAGGGGCTTTCCTGCTCTGCTTGACCCATCAGCAGAGCACATCACAGAGAGCTATGTGCTGCCTGGGGGAGAAAAAAAAAAGGGAGAAGAAAATATTTATTTTCTACTGTGTGTCCAGTCAGCCAGCACTGTGCTGCTTGAAGATGCTTGTGCTACCTCTCTGTAATAGCAAAACACTGCTGAGCAGAAGGAATGGGTTTTGAGACTGTCCTTGATAGGGAAGTGCTGGCAAGTGGCCACAGGTAGGTGTCTACCAGTCTGTGCTCCCTCATCAGCTCCAAGAGCTTGCTGGGGAACATTTGGATATTGTCATTTAATTTTGCTGCATCAGACTTATGATTTGTGTAGTACTTAACACTGTGCATATCAGCTAAGATGCTTAGATGAAAGGCATTGCTGACTACACTGATATATTTCACGTTAATTCAAGAACTCAGCCTTCCCTGCTGCAGGTGAGTGCAGAGTTTGGAGCCACTTTTATGCCTTTGCCTTCAGGTACCTTCAGCTTCACACATCCCTCAAATCTCTGCCTGGCACCAGCTTTGCATGGTTTTGTCTTGATTAGGAAGTTTCCACAAATGAGGAGCCCCCTGTGCTCCCCATCTCTAACAATCTTTCCTACTTCCACGGGGGCAGGGGCAATTTCAGGATAGACCCAGTACCAGTATCACTGTATGAGTTCTGCCTGCCAGGGTGATCAATGCAGGATTTGAAGTAGTACTGTTATTTGGAATACTGTAGAAAATACCTGGTTTTGGTTCTCTTGTTTCCTCATATTTTCCACTCACCACCTCCCCTTCACATCACTTTAGCCTTTGCCCAGAGTTCACCTCAATCCATAGGCTTCTTCTATTTTTTCCCTTTTTTTCCCTGGGAGGTGAGGGGTTAAAACAATAACTATATTGGTTCCTGTTTTTCCTCTCTGCAGCTCCTGAGCTCCAGCTGGGTGCAGACATGGAATAGTAACAAGTCCCTGGGAAAGGCTCATCTTCTCACAGCTCTTGCAGCAGCACTCTGAGCTCAGTGTGAACTTGCCAGAGCACAGAGGCAGAGCTGAAACCTTCACTGATGCTGCCAACAACTTTCTGCAGGGATTAAAGCAATAGGGTGGAGATGAAGTGTGTGTGAACCCAAACTGGATTCCAGGTGTGTATGAAGAACAGTGTACTTGGTCTTCAGCTGAGTTTAAAATATGTATGTATATATCCTTACATAATCTGTGGCCATTGGCAGGTAGCTCTTTATCATCCAGAGACACACAGCATGGAACTTCCACACCTTCAAGGAAAGCACATTTCTGGTGTAGGAGACAAACACGAGGCAGCAAGATCAGCTCAGTGTTTGTTCTGGTTCCAGACACTTAATGATAACTTGGTTTTGCTTTTGCCCTTTCAGAGCAGGTGCTCTGTTTCCACGAACTGTAGTCCTGCTAAACATTTTCTGTTCCTCAGTAATTCCTGATGGGACAGAGGGAATTCTGCATCCTTGGAGATTGATAGGTTTGCTCGGGTTGGTGCCTCAGCCTGGAGAAAGGCAAGAGGGGACAGACTCACCCCTGCACGAAGACTGGCATGGTGCAGGCAGCCTGGGTGGTCTCAGCTGGGTGCAATCCCATTTCCATTTATTTCCCTTTGGCTCTGTGTGTGCTCACAGAGAGTTGCTGTGGCTCAGTTGTCATTGCTGTTTTGTTATAGTAACCCAATTGCTGTCTCAAAGCCCGGTTCCTAACCTGGTGTCAGGGAATGCCAGTTCCTGGGAGGTCTCCAGTGCGTTGTGCATGGTTTCTCTCCTGGGGATGCAGCAGGAAGGAACATCCAGGTGGTGGTAAAGTTGTGGCAGGGGGTTTCACCAGGCTGTCACACGTGTACTGGCACTGCAAGGTGACAGAATGACCTTATGTGGTAGAGCTATTGGGCTTTTGTTTTGCTAAAAGATGTTAAAACCCAGAGTCAAAAGTACTGAAACTGGAGCAGGTAGGGATGAGAAAGCACTGATGGATGTTTGTTATGTCAGCTTAACTGGGGTGGAAGTGCCAGGAAGGCAAATGAAATGTCCCACAACTGTGCCTCATGTTACTTAACACTGCACTCCTTGCAGTCACTTTGATTAAACACAAGACATTTCTTTATTTTCATGTGTTCTTTGTGGAGAAAAATAAAGGGAAAAAAATAGAGAGCAATGGGACAGTCTGTACTTCCCCTATGCCTTGCCAAGCAGTAGAGAGCAGTGGGAAACAGTTAGCAAAGGTGTCAGATTTTCTCTAAGGGCAGTCACAAGGCTCTTGTGCCAAACACTATTTGACATTTAATTTAAGACCCATGTAAAGTAACAGCCAGGACAGGCAGCAGGCAGAGCATTCCAGTTGACAGGCTGGCTCTATTTGCTTTAATTTCCTTAGTGCGATGGCCAAGTTTATCTGTGAGTGAGAAATAGAGTATTTTTTTTTTTGTTAGCCCATCATGAAAAGAGAGCACTGTGTTGTGCTCAGACACCGTTTTGGGCTTCAGGTGGCCCTCATTAGGGAGCATAATGCAAGAGAGCTGTGCGTCAGCACCGGAGGAGCCAAAGAAAGTTGTGCTTCCTTGATTAAATTCTGCTGAAGTCAAACACACTGTTCCTGGGCTGAACTGAGCTATTCAGCAGGTTTAAAGGTGCAGAGAGGGGGTCTGTCTGTGGTGGTTTGCAGCCTCACAGCCAGGAGGTGTGAGGAGAGCAGGGAGAGCCTCCTCTTTCCTGAAATGTGGGGTCAGGACCACTCAGTGTAAAGGGGTTTGTCTGAGGATGTGTTCTGTACCTGTGCAGAGAACCATCCACAGCACCTTGATGGACCAGCCTGGTCTAGCAAGAGGTGTCCCTGCCCATAGCAGGGGGTTGGAATGAGATGATCTCCAAGGTTCCTTCCAACCCAAACCATTCTATGATTCTGTTCTCTATGGTTTGTGCTAGAAGCCCATGGATAGGGAAGGAAAGGTCAAGGGTGGTGAGGGGAAGATTGCAAAGGGGTTATTTGCATTCTAGTTTCTTTAGTTTTCTTGTTGGAGCTGAGAAAGCTGCTCTAGTGGCTGGAAAGGAGGTGAGATGGGAATAAAACCTGCCTGGAGTATGTGGAGGGAGTGGTGGGAGTTTGTCTGAGGCCTGTGTGAGGAGGGAAGCAGTAGTGAAGGCTGTGCTAGCAAAGGAGAAATGCTGTGAGGTACATGTAAAAACGAATCAGGAAATGCATTAGTTACTTGAATTTATTTTTAAAAAAGAAAATAAATGTGTTTAGTCAACAGCACGAAGTGTGGTACCTCCAAGGGTACCTGTTTGGCAATGGAGATATGGAATTATGATGTCAACCACACAGATGAGGAGTATCAGGGGGGAAAGTCTGTGAAACAAGTGATTTGTTGCATTGAAGACCAAAAGCAGCTGCAGAATATGAAGTAATGGGAGGAGAAGGGTTCCCCAGGCAGTGGGACACAGACAGCAGCCTGCAGGCAGCATTGGCTGGGTGGAGGAGCACTTGGCTGCTGCTCCAAGGTCATTAGGAAGTCTAGACTTTCCCATAAAAGGGTCCCATTTGCTGGAGAATCCTTGGGCTACCACTGCCCTGAGGGTTTCACACAGAACTCAAAGGCATCCAGAACAGCCTGGCTAGACTGAGGCACCTTCCCTGAGTTTTTCTGGGTGTGTGGACCTCGGAAGACAACTTTGGGGCAGCCTGGCAGGAATGATTTCCATACAACATGCAGCCTGCCCTGGCAGAAGGCAGCTCTGGGGCTGGCCCACCTGGTGGCTGGGACTCTGCTGTTCCAGACTGGCTGGGTTTTGCTCTTCTTCAGGTTCCTCGCCCAGCAGACAGAACAGAGGAGCCAAAGCCAACTGCATTCCTCTCACAAAGCCAGCAATTAAAAAACTGCTTCTGTGTGCTGATGGAGGCATTTGAGGAACTCTCTATATGCAGTTATTCCCAAAACTCAGAAAGGAGACTTCCACATTTTCTACAAACCTCTCCTTGGTGCCTCATCACTGGAGTTGTTTGACCAATTTCTCAGTGTTACACCAGCTGTCCTCGCTATGTTGGAGAGCATCTCTCAGTCTAGCACAACACACCTGGAGAGAGCTTCTCCATAGCAGTGTTCAGAGTAAATCACAAGTCCAAACCCCTCTAAGATCACAGAGGGTGATCTTGTTCCTGTTAACAGGGGCTGCCACCTTATGCTGCAAATTACCTTGGAAGGAGAAACCCCAGAGGGTGTTGCTAAAGGCAGAGAAAAAATGAGTCGGGGAAAAAAAAAACCTCCAAGATTTGTTCAAGAAAGTGTTTGAATGCCTGGAAGACTGGCAATTGTTGGATTTCATTCTTTTTGCAAGCCCAGCTATGTTATCCTTGTCTTAAGGCCCCCTGGAAAGTCAGTGTCAGGAAGACTGGCCAGGTGGACTGAATCAGTATTTGCTGATGTGAATGGCTCCTGGGGACAGACAATGGTGTCCACCCCAAAAGAAACCACCCAGGGGGCTGCAGAGGTGGATAAAAAATGTGGTCAGGTTTCTGCCCAAGGGACACTGCTGAATGTGAGAAGCCTTCTGGCATCTGCACAAACTTAGGTGATGTCGATTCAAGCCTTGAAGAGTTTGTTGTCTAACTGGGACCAGCAGCGTGATTTAGACAACCATATCACAGCTGGAGATGATTCCATCCTGGCAAGGTGGGACTAACCTGGGGACATTGCAAAATGGTGTCTGTGTGCATTTACTGTGTATTTTTGTGGCAGGATTTCTTTTTCATAATTGGGTCTTTCTGAACAGCAGTTGGATGTTTCAGGAAAGAGAAGAACGTGTACTAAAGATCAACCCACACACCACTAAGGGGGGAGGCATCCTGGATAGCACTAGGGGAACTTCCAAAATTGGTGTTTACCTTTGCTTTGCTTTTAGCAACTCAATTTCTCTTTGTGAGTTGTGTGTGCAGAAGGGATAATCTAAACTGAGTTTATCACAGCAGCAGAGCTGGAGCAACTCCAAGTACATTGGTCTATATCCTGGAAATAGGAGAGTGCTTATCCAATTATTTGCAGCTTGTTTGCAAGGGGAAAACGATTGACTTGAGTCCTGCACAGGGTAAAATCCTGTTAGAGTGTGTCATTTTGTCCTTTGGAGTGGGATGTAGTCCCAGGCTTCATGAGATGCTGGTTTGCCTCCTGGGGCTGTGGAAAAGCTGCTGTGTCAGACTGGGGACATTTAGTCTTCAGATGGGAAAGTACCCCTCTGTTGGAGTGAGAGATGAGGTTTAAAACATTCTTTTGATAGGTTTTATCTTCCTGTCCCAACCCCTTTCACCCACTGCCATGATTAAATTTGTGAGAAGAGTCATAGTAATAAATAAACTATACATTATTGAGGGTAAAAACTCCCAGGAGGGAGGCATTGAGTGGTACAGAGATACAGGCACACTTAACAATGAAACAAAGAGGCAGACTTTGGCTGAACATCAGGAAAAACATACTGAGAGAGAAATAAATTTGGCTATAGGACAGTTCCCAACAACAGTAGCAGCAGTCCTGTTACCCAGACTAATTTTAAACACTCCTGTAGGCATCTCTCCCATCTGGGCCTGGTAAGAGAAGATGTCAGTCATATGAATAGTTTGAAGACATCACCTTTTCTTTGGCCCAAAATTTTTCACAAAATTTTTTTTGAAGCAATGGAGATGATGTGTTTCCATTTGAGCCATTCTTTTTGTTTCGTAGCAATCTTAAAAAGAAAAAATCACTTTGGTAAGGTGAAGACAAGGGAAATTTTCAGCTCTTTTAATGTGGCTCTTCCTTTAAAGGGGTTTGGAATCAGCCACCTTCAGACCAGATTTTTGCACTAGGTAGCAGAATCAAGATGAGTTGGAGGAAGAGATTAAAAGACACTTTTCTTTCCAGTCCCTAACTAACCTGCATCGTCGGAGGTAATAAGTGGGTCTGCACAAACTGGTAGCATCAGATTCTCCTTGCCCTCATCAGACAAACCAACCAGAAAGGAGTAAGGAGTCAGGAACAATGTTTGGCCAATGATGCAGATGCTCCACATCAGCCACAGCCTTCTCCAAATTCTTGCTTCTTCCTTCTGGTACTCTTTTTTTTTTCATATGGCCAAAGCAAATCCAGTATGAAAGCTCTGTTAGTTATTCACTGGGAGTAAGCACTGAGGAGAAGGGGTATGAGAGGTAAGGAAAAGATGGTGCAAATGACTCAAGCCCTTCTCCAGTGCCTGTGTGGGCAGCCTGAGGGCATCCCAGGCTGTTGGGTGGGAGGGCATGGAGCTTCTCCCTGGGCTCCTGGCCATCTGGAGGCTGCTGGATGGTTTTGTGTTTGCTCCCTGGCTTAGTCTCTCGTAATGTGGTTTGCAGCACATATTTTGTGACGTGAGAATGTGCTCTCTGTTCCCTTCTAATGCACCTGTTGGCTCCACAAACAAGCCTGCCAATTAAACACCCGAGTCAAATCCCACAAGGAGCTGGGTTGCCTCTGCTGGAAGATGTATGTATGTAATAAATGGCATTATGAGGTATACACCCAAGCCTATTTATGAGTGACCATATGAGAGAGAAAGCATAGTCAGAGTACTGAATAGGTTCAAATAACATAAGGATTTATATGCCAAATCCACTTTCCAACCCTTTGTTTCATCTTGGGCAAGTAGCTTCTCTGGGCCTCAGGTCCTCTACTGACTACATCTGGGATGATAAAAAAAATCCTTTTTATCTGTTTTGTCTGCTCTGTTTCCTCATGCTGAGAAAAAGGAATTGCCTTTCTGTGCACATACTTGATTTTGTTGGGATTTTTACCAACATCATATCACTCAGGTGTTGCTGCTGCATTTCTGCCTGTACTCTTGCAGAGCAGAGATGATTCAGGAGCAAAAGCAGAGATACTCCTTTGAGCCCCCTTTTATGTTTCATCGTTGGTACCTCCTCTCACAAGTAAGTGAGCTGTATTTTACTCATCAGATGGGAACCAAACTTTGGTTTCCATGGAAGTCAGTTACCTCTGTATTCAGCAAGGTCCCGTTATTACTCACCAGGAGAAGGGCAGCCAACATTGTACCTCAGCTGTAGCTGACAGGCAATTTATATGGGACAAATCCCTTAACAGTGGACTTCAGCCTTTCCTGAAATCTTATCCCTTGCCTCTCTGTGCAAGTGGGGCTGCTGGCTTCGTGGAGCAGCTCATTCCAGACAGATGCTGACAACTGGAGCTGAGTGGTGCTGGGGGAACGTGACACAAAGCTGCAGCAAATGTATTAATTGCACTGCTTGGGGAGGGCTGGATTCTTTCCCCTGCCCCTCCTCTCTCTCTGCCAGAGCTTTGTGTGTGCTGGGAGCCTTGCTGGGTTTTTCTCGTGTACGGTAATTAACTGACACAGCCTGGAGTTCTGGGCATCTGCTCCACATCCCGGGAAGGTGCGTTATTAACCCGAAAGGATTTGATACCCTCCCGCTGTGTCCCATTTTCTCTGCTCTTGCCTGGTCCTTCTATTTGATTCAGCCTCCCAGGTCCATTAAGATCTTCACAGCTGCCCATGCACAAACCTGACAGGCTCATGGGGAGACTCTAAAACGATGCTGGTTCAATTAGCAGGATATAATTTGCCCTTTGGTGAAACTTTGGGCTCCCCTGCCAGGCTAAGCAGTCGCTGTCAGGGCACTTAGCACGAGGAGGAGCACTCCCATCACATCTTTCTCAATGGCAGGTCACAGAAACCACGAACCCAAGTAGCTGCTGTGAGAAATGAATCGTATTCTTATCCCAATTTTATTTTTCCTCAAGAAATGAGTTTTAGAGAAACCAGAAAGCCCAGTTCAGATATTCGATGTGAACAAACCAGCTGGCAGCTGTAGTTTTTATTTTAGCCTGGGAATCCTGCTGGCTATATTTTTTTTTTTTTCTTCCTTCCCCATGAGCCCCTCTTGCAATTTGAGTTATTCTGCCCTATAGGTCACAGACCAGTTTGCTGTACAATCTTCTGTCTCTGTGTTGATCAAATGCTTTTCTGAATGGTTTGCTGTGGTTGTTAACCTCCTGAGTACTCAGTCTTGCTTTCCTCTCTCACCTCTGAGACATGCTGAAATACCTGAAGAGATACCAATATCAGATCATGCATATTCACGGTGGTTATTCCCCATTCAGCTGCACAGACAACAATTTTCACATGCTCACCAAAAGCAGATATGAGTCAAACCTCGAGTGAAAGTGATATTCAGGATGGGGGGAGGGAAGGAGAGTCAAGATATAACTCGATTTTTTTCCTCAGCCTTCAGCCACTTTGGACAGTAGCAGTTCCCATGAGATCTTTTGTATATCAGCAAAGGGGTGGATTTGTGTGCTTTGATGGTGGAGCTTCTCACACTGGAGGAGGTCTTCTCCTGGAGTGATGATGTGGAAAAGGCTGGTGGCATCTGCCCCTGCTGGGAAAGGGAGGAAGTTTGGCCAGAACTGCTCTGAGACATGAGGGTCCGTGTCAGAGTCTGGTCTGGTTGCACTGGGTCTTTCATACGGTGGGAAAAACCTGCCCTTAACTCTAGTCTTCAGGAATGCTTTTTTTTATTTTGTGTAATTTCTCTTTCCCAGGAGACTTCCTTGGGTTTATAAATGACTGCATTTCCCTTCAGCATGACAGCTGCAGCTTCACCTCTTCTCATGTGAACCTGGAGTCAGGTCAGGCTAAAATGCTGAATCTTTCCTTTCTCCTTCCCGTGGTTCTCTGGCCCCCTCCTTCCTTCCCCATATCAACTGCCTGGATTGCCATAACTTGAGGATTAGCTTTTCCCTGCAGGACTGAGCTGAAATGCAAGTGCTTTACTGAGCAAAACAAATCTCTTCAATATTAGCAAGGCAAAGCAAAATGCTTGAGCACATGTGGTTTTTGTTAGCTGACTTCTCCCCCAGCCTCATGTTTGGTCCCAGTGTCAAATTCCCTCTTAAATATGCTTAGGAGGTCACAGAAAGCAGGTGAATAGTCATACAATAAAAATCACATTGCACCTCTTAAAAAAAATTTTTAAAAAATCCCCTCTTCCAGTCTCCCCCCCCACTCCGCCCATCCCTATACACAGTAGAGGCAAAGACCTGATTATGCACTTAATGGGAATGAACTAAAAATGAGTTTTCCTAGCAGGTTGGAGCACAGGGATGTAGTTAACAGATCAGGCTCTTGCAAATGAAGACACAGAGTTATGGGGTGCTCAAAGTCAAGCAGGTAAATATATAGGTCAGGCTCTCAGCCGATACAAGTTGTTTTCCCTGGAGTGATTCCACACTGCAGCAGGGTCTGGCTTCCAAAGGAATGTGCTGGTGCCAGCTGGGTACTTTTGGGAAACGTGTATTGAGTAAGATGCTGAGGAGATGGCGAAGGTATGTGTGCAGAACACACCTGTGAGTGCTCGGTGCAGGTGTCAGCAGTAGGGCTTGGATGGGGTTTTTGAAACCATGACTCAGTTCCTTTAGGAAGATCAGATACTGGGTTTCTGTTGTGTCAGCAAGGGCAGCAGAGCCAGGGCCCAGACACCCCCAGCGCTGCTCAACGGGTGGAAACTCATGCGAATCTCTCTGATTGATTTGACCTTATGAAAGAAATTCTAATAAAACCTTGAGGTCCTGGTAATGAATTTTATGAGTCTCCCCAGCAAAGGCAATACCTGTGCATTGGCAGATATATGAACTAACTCAGAGAGAGCTGGCTTGAGCAGTAGAGACAGCGTGAGAAATGTTTGTGAGTTTAGTCTCTCTATGAACCCAGTAGCATTGCCTGAAGAATATTCATTCATTTTACAGCCCAGATAGACACTCTACAACATCAAAGAAGCTGTGGATACCTCATCTCTGGAAGTGTTCAGGGCCAGGTTGGATGGGGCTTGGAGCAACCTGGTCTCGTGGCAGCTGAGGCAGGGAGTTTGGAAACAGAGGTTTGCACCTGTGGGTTTTATTCAGGTTGTTTGTGTGTATACACTGGTTTTAATGGCCAAAAGGTGACAGAGTGAAAAATAGAAATATTGAGGAAACTTCATTGTGTTCAACTCTGTGTTTGGGGTATTTACTTCTCTCAGCAGGGCACTAACATGTGAAAAGGTTTTTAACAAAAGATTGTCATAGCTCAAGGCCAAGACCTGCCTCTTGTTTCACTGAGCAATGTGTTTGACTCATATTTGAGGTACCTTTTGAAAGAGAAGCTGTCATGGTGTGTGCAGGTGTGTAAGCTATGAACCTTTGTATAAAGCAGTGAATTTATTTGAGTTGAGATTTGATCTCGGAAGTTAGTCTTTGGCCTGTGAAAACACTTCTCCCTGTTACACTAAGATAGATTTTCCTGGGTTTTATCTTGATTACTTTTTTTTTTTTTGTTCTCACAGCCCTCCACTCTGCTCCTGAGTCTGTGGTGCTCTGTAATTTCTAGTTTTTCCTGATGTAAAATAGAGGATGAAGTGAGCAATTGAAACAATTACAGCAGAGAAGATTTTCAACCTCTGCCTGCACTTGCTGGAATACTGTGAGTCTTAAATAACATGTTTATAAAGTGGTCTGATGTGTGATGTTCAGATGAATGCAAGTGTCGTTCAGAAGTGCACAGCCCTGCAATTTATATAGTAAATACACCTTTCATCTTCAGTAAATTCAAAGTCAATCACCGTAGTCTCAGGGTGACAGTATTTGAAGCCATAGCTGTGCAACTCTACTAATTAAAAAGTTGGGAGGCAGAAAGGTCACAATAATTCAGCCTGTACCTCTCTGAGATTCTTTTGGCTATGAAAAAAGAAAGAAGCAAAACTTTTGGTGCAAAAAGGTTTGACCTTTAATTTTTTTTTTTGTTCTTTCCTTGGTTATAAAATCCATGTAATTACTTTTGGGAGTCTTAGTGATCATGATGATAGTGTTTAGAAGCAATTAATTTGGAGCTTTAGCCTCATAAATAGTAGATGGCAGTTACTGTAACACAGTAAGGGAAGCAGCTCTGGACCACTGGATGCTTTCAGGGTGTTCAGCTGAGTTCAAAAAAAGTTCTTTGATGTGGTGGGTGAGAGGGTAGATGTGCTTGCATGACATGTAAGCCAAGGGGTACCGGAATTTTTTTTTGCCTCTGGAACATGTAGATGGGGGTGTTTTCCTCCTCTTTAAAGGAGGTTGTAGCAGAAAAGAAATGGAAGTGACAGGAATGAGTCTTAGAATTTCATCCCCTAGTGAGAAATCTGAGATTATTACTAACATAAAATTTTTGAAGAAAATCAATAATCCAGAGCTATCTATTTGAAAGCATAACAGAAGGCTGACTATAAGCTCACAAGGGAAAAAAATCCTCAAACATTTACAGGTAGCAGCTGAAAAGGGTGGTTTTAAAAATCGTTATTATTTTTGCAATTTTTTACCAGTGGTTGAAGTTTGCTATTAGAGCAAATTGGTTATGGTGGCAATATCCTTGCAGGGAAACATTGCTTATATCCAATGTGTTTGTTTTTCCTAAGAATCTAATTTTCTGTTTCAACCAGGAGCAGAGTGTAGAGATCTTCATAACATTATGGAGCAAGTGTTACCCATGAGGTCATAGTGAAACACCCACTGCAGCCACCTCATGCTTTAAAGGTCTGAGAGGATGAAGCAGAGCTCAGCTGCCTGCTCTAACAAGAAGTAAAATAAATAAAGTTAGATAACTTACCAAGACAAAGTAATATGCTCCCCACACAGCAGGACTCAAAATGTAATGGTGTCCTGTCCCTTCTGAGCAGCCTCAGAAGCAGAATTAGGGAAGACTGAGTTGTGCACTTTGGCTAATTCTGCCCTTTGCACTGCAGGATCTGCCAGACCTGCTCCAGCTCAGGTCCTCTGAGGGCCTGGGACATTCACCAGTGACAGGGACAGTCAGCATGGTGAAATGTGCCATCGTGCTGGGGCAGGAAACTGGTTGTGGAAGTGTTGATGGCTTTGATCCGCTTGGGACCGGTCACACGGGATGCCCACGTGTTGTTTATTGCTTACAGGACAGGAGCTTGGCAGCAGCAGTTGAGTGGAGGATGTACTGAGGTGGGGAGGCTGGGGATGATGAAAGACACATCTGCCCACTCAGCTTGGGAGGATGGGGGTGCTGTGGGAGACAGTCCTGTTTCTCTTAGCACAGCTGCTCGGTTTTGATACTCTACTGCCTTATTTTAAAATAAGGTTTCAGATTTGGGCCTTTCTGTCTCATTGTTGTGTGTCTTTCGCTTATCTTTGTGTCTTGGGAACTTGGTGAGTGAGGCTGGGTTGGGAGAAGGACCTGCTGTGATGATAAATAAGGTGCAACCACAGCCATGGGCCCCAGATAACAGATGTTCCATTCCTCAGGATGCACCAGTTTGAGCAGTTTAATTTCTAACTAGTTAAAGAGTCTTCCTGTGAAAAATGACTTCCCATTCCCAACCTCTAATGAAAGTAAAATAGTGGAAAGACAGATGAGTTAGAGCTCCTAGAAATCTGTTATGTAGCTGGGTGAGAAATAAAACAATTTGTCTCCCCCTTGACTGACTTTTCTTACACCAAATAACTGTGTAATTGTCTTAAACCCCGAATAGAGAGCACAGACTGGAGGGGAGAGGTTCTTATATTTCATCTGGCTCCCAGCTGTTCAACTGGGGAGAACAAGGTTGCGTGTGTGAAGGGAATGCACTGGGAACCCATTTCTCAGAGCTGTGACCCTTTTCCTGTTTGTCAGATGCACTGATTATCTGGAATAGGTTTTCTTGCTAAGTATTGTGTGAGATTCTGGCAGTACAGCTGCCTCTGAGCCCAGAAGGAGCCCTCAGCTGGCTGAGGCTTGGGTGGACAGCGTGGGATTGTGCACTCCATGAACAGCAAGAGGAGCTGGCTGGAGCCGTGGGGCTCAGAGCTGAACTTTGGGTGTGACAGTGATGGGGGCAAATGCTCTCAGGAGCCAACAAGATATAACAACCCAAGAACTTATTAATGTTTATTAAAATTTTTACTCTCTTTTAAAATTGTTGAAACAATGCAAAGGAATTTTGTGGGAGTGAGACTACTTTTTTCCTGGGTTTACTGTGGCTGATATATTGTTGTTCCTTCCTTACATCACATTTTGAAGTGCTAATTCTGAATGCTCTCCATGTAGATTCAAAACCCTTTTTAACCTATGCATTATATAGGGTCAGTTCTAGAGCTAGACATGGCAATGGCTTTCCCCTTAATGGGAGAGATGGACATCTCTTCTGATGATCCTGAAACTGATGGAATTTAGATGAGGAAGGGGAAATTATTGAGGAAATATCAAGAAGCCGGTTTTTCAGCACAAGGCTTGAATCTCACCTTCTGTGTCGGTGTCTTTGTAAATTGTTTTCTAAAAAATGACCAGTTTTATTTGAAAAAGTGTGGTTTCTTTTCTCAGTACGTGGCATGTGAAATTTAGAGACTATTAGGTCTCTGAGTTTTATCCAGAGGCTAGCAGTGCTATATCTTTCAACTCAAGCTTTCAAAACAATCAGTAGTTTATTGTGCTAGGACAGATTTCATGTCTTCTGAGAGCAGAAACTGTGTTTTAATAGCAATGTTGATAGTAATATTTTAAAAAGTTTGAAGTTGTGGTATGGAGAAATTCAGAGCTCTCAGCACAGTGCAAACTTTTGCAGTTAAATCAATGAGCTCCCCTGTTGAGAAGTGAATGACCATAGGCTCTGTATCATCTCTGCCCCCTTTACATAATCCCAGTGGTGTGGAAAGTGGAGTTACTTCCCAGAAATTAGCAAACAATTCAAAACAATGAGGGCACAATGAAACATGCTGAACACACAGCCAGGGAGGAAGTTCAGGTTTGTATAATCTGAAAGGAGAGGAGGCAAGTCAGGAAGAAACACGCCCTTGAAAAACCCAGGGGTGTGAAGGGGATTTCTGTGCTTTTCTCTCTGCTGCAGGGGCGAGTTGATGGCCAAGAGCAGGCGTTGTCCTGCTGTGGCTGTTATGTGTGTGTGAAACCTGCCCCACTCCTTTTGGGATTGATTTCAGGGAATGTTGAGTCTTTTTTTGTCTCTGGAACCCAACAGGGTCCTGAGCTCACAGATGATGTGACATCCCAGCTCTGAGCAGTGGGGTCGCCCAAACCCATGGCAGACAACAGGAGGAAGCAAGTTTGCTTTTAGGAGGACCCAAGGATGGTTTAGGCAGCATTCTATTGACATCCTGACATTGCTTTGGCAAGGGCTGTTCTGTTTGCTTGCATTTGTCCTCCTTATGGATGGATTTCCTCCTACTCTGGGTCTTCATGCCTGAACCTGTCTTGTTAAGATTTGATTATGGCTTAACTGTGTGAGACTACAGGGAGGGGAAGCTGTCCCCTGAGCACGATGCACAGAGCACAAGTTCATCCTTTACTTGACCTCCTGTGATGATCAAGCTCCTGTTTCAGTAAAACCTCACGTAAAGTGTTTGGCCAAAGCCAAAGGTGTTTTCTCCCAGTCCTGGTGCAGGAAGGAACGGGCTCCTTGGCAGCTCATGCACAACCTCTCCTACTTGGCTCTGGCCTCTGCTGTTGCAGGGTAAATAACTGGTTGAATAGGAAGGAGAGGAAAAGCACAATTGGTTTGGAGCCTGGTTGTATTAAAGAAAAGCTAATGGCAGATGTTTACATGGGAATGTCAATAAACATTGTCTACATGCTTTTGATTGGCCAACTGGTAGTGTATTCCTAATGGGAACAAATTGGATCATCAGTCAGCCCAGTGTCTTTTGTCAGTCCTGAACTCCATTTAAAAATAATGTTATTTTAACATGTTTTTAAAGCACCTTTTCCTAACATGATCCAGAAGGCTGTGTAAAACCAACTTGGAATAATCTTGAAAACCGTAGAGGGCCAAGCCAGAGAAAAGGAGCCAACACCTTTGGGCAAAGAAAACCAGAAAATCTAAGGAGAAGAGCCAGGAAGAAGGGAGGGAATATATGTTCATGGAAAAAATCTACCTCTAAAACAACATGCTCTCCAGAAAAGATATTTTTTTCCTTGAGAAATCTCCATGTAAAACAAATGCAATGCTGTATATATTTATTTATTTTTCTCTAGATATCGATTCAATTTTGTCATTGAAATAATGTGCGATGAGTTGAGATAGCACCTAGAGGCAGCAAGCTTTTGTCTTTGGAACTCCTTCAAATTATGGCATATTAGCTATTCTATTAATGGAACATGAGATTAGGGAGTTTGGGTTAAATATATCATAAAGCAACAGCAGTGTGCAGCTCAGATGCCAGTTTTATTTTTGTGTGATTGGTTAATGCACGAACTGAGGAGACCAGGTGTTTAAATTCCACATTCTTGATACTCCTCTAGCTGTGTCTCCCAGTCTGTGGCGATCATGTGAGGCCACTGCTGGAGGAATGCTAAAGTAAAGCACAGCTCAGGAAAGAATCCTTAAAGCAAATGGTAACTCTGCCATTTGTGTCAGTCCCATTCTGAGCAAACTGACACCTAAATGACTGACAGCAGCAAAGATAAATATAGCAGCAGCACTGTAGGGGAGCTGAGATGAATAGAGGCATATTCCAGTGAGAGACTCTGACATCCTGAACTGATGTCACTGACGAATATCCTGATCAGTGAAGAAGTCCCAGGATTTGCCCTGTTGGCTTCAAAGACACTGGTGGAGTCTGAGGCAAGTTCCAAGGCACAGATTTCTCTTCGCTTGAAGCCTTTTCCCACTGGGCTCAAGTCCTTCCTGAAGATTTTCAGGTGGGGTCATGCAGGATCAGGAACTCCTCGTGAAATTGGTCTGTTCCTCTTTTGGTCCCTCTGCACTGTTTATATTTGTTAATGCTCATCAGGACTTAGTATCTGTTTGAAAGTAGGAATATTGAGCTCTGCTCTACTTCTTCAGTAAGATCTGAAGCAGCCCATACTTGCAAAGTAGATGCAAAAGAACTGTCAAGAAAAAAGTCAGCCAAGAGTTGGAAGCATTTTATTGTGCTTGATGGTCTGCCAGTAGTAGGCTGAATCCATTGCAAGGGTAAGAATGTAGTTTCCTACCTTTCACTGACCAACACCTGTATAGTGAGTTTAGTCTGTAATTTTGGGATCGTGGGAATGGTGCAGCTTCAGGAATAGCTCCAATTTCTGCATCTATTCTGCTGAGTCCTATAGGTGCCTGTTCTACTTTTTTAGGTAAGGATATGTAATGGAATGTGAATGATTACTGAAGATTTAACAGGGAAAAACTTTTATTTCTTTTTTGCTTTTCTCTGCCTCTTTAATAATAAACCCAAGATTTTTATAAATAGAGATTTTATCTGGTCCCCTCTCCTTTTTGGATTTTCTGTGCATCTAGATAGACTAAGACAAACCACATATTTGAGAACAAAAATTCTCTCTCAGAGGAATTTAATGATGCACCCTTCCATGATATTACACCAAAGCAGAGAAAATATTTATGGGAGAGTTAACCAAGCAGTGTGTGTATATATGTGCACGGCCGTGGGTGCATGTGCACTCTCTCTGCAGGACAAAAACCTTTTGTGACAGTTTAAGAAAATATTGAGCTACCAAGGGAACTGGATAGCAGCAGTTTTCTGAATACTTGTGCTTTTCCCAGACAGTGTTCAGAAATAACCTTTAGCTGCTGAGGCAAGAAATAAATAAAAAAGCAGCAAATTTTCTCTGATGGGGATTTTTTGGGTTCTGTATGAGCCTGGGTCATGTGACTGGACTGTGTTGATTTAGGAGCAATGCACTGCAAATCTTCTTGAGAGTGCTGAATTCAGAGGCTACAAGGTACTGCAATTAGATAGTGTTTGTGGGATAGGGGGATTAGAAAAAATAGTCACATTACAGCTGCCCTGTGTCTCAAAGCTTGTTTGGAAACACTTTTAATTGGTCTATCTGTCATGCCATTTGTTTGGATTAAGAATGGTGTTCTGGGTTGCCCAGAAGCAATAATCTCAGCAAGACCATGTTCTCCTCACAGCTCCGTTAACCTCCACAAAAAACAGGCAAGGCTTTGCAGTATAAATGTTCACAGAAAACATGTTTTGCAGCTCTTCATGTGGGCCATATGTCTTCTGAAGTAGCCACAGGTGAATGCTAGTATTTTCCTAGAGAGTTCAGTACAAAAATCAAATTTTCAGGGTCCTGCAGACATTTCAAGTGGACCCCAGCTCTTCTTGTGTACATCCATTCCCAGAACCCTCTTGTGGGCTCCTTCAGCTGAGTTCAGTGTAAGTTGGAAAGGCATGAGTGTGTGCTTGGGATGTCTGCAGCCTTTGGGAGGGTGGCACTGAAAAGACAGGTTGCAGTTATTTCCCTAGAAAATAAACAGTGCTTTTCTCGCATGCTGCATCTTGCTGATTTTGGCACCAGACTGCAGTATGCCCTAGCTGGAGGGAAGAGCTGGGTGGAGAGACCTCATGGAAAGATCTCCTGGATAAGCTTTTCTCATCTGAGAAGTGCTTTGAGAGAGGAGCAGAAAAGGGGAGAATAACCCAACCATGCAGGGACTTGGGTTTATAGCCAAAACTTGGCTGAGTGACCTGGAAATGGGGAGTTGGCTTTGGGAACTGCATGTTCAGATGCTCCTCTCAGGCAGTAACTAAACTGATACTCAAGAGAACAAGTTCCAGGTAGGAAAATAACCCAAACAAGACAACAAAACTAAAAAAGCAAACCCCAAACCCACAAAACCTGCCAAAATACAGCAACAATAAATGTATTAATAGTAATTGGAAAAAAATCTCTATGCCCAAATCCTGAAATGGTGGGGAGAGAATGTGTGGCACTGCTTCTTCGGCTGTCTGTGCTTGACAAGAGCAGGGGTGAGAGTTGGTTTATGAGGTTAGGTTGAAAGTGGAGTTGAAGGAAGGAATTTATGGTGTTCCACAATGGGGTTTGGGTGTGAAGTAGTCCCTCAAGCTTTTAGGGTTATTGCTTTGAAAGTAATCCCATGACAGTCCTGTAAACCTGCCCCACTGCTCGCTCTGCTAAGGCTCTCTGGGTGATCTCTCCATGATGGTCTGTCTTATAAAATATGCAATATCTGATTGAGCTGAGATTGATTCAGGCTGTAATGAGGTTGTGTATGTGTTAATAAAACCTTGTTAGGTTGTTGATACAGCAATGCTGCTTCTGTCACAAATTGCCTTAACTTCAGCTTGTGGCAAACAACTCTGGGCTCACAAAACAGATTTCACCACTGGCCTTTGAGTCATTCAATAATGATTAGAAACAATATTTTCAGGGAGACACTGCAAGATAGGTTTCAGTTTCTACTTGGCTGAAGCTTCTTTTTAAATCCATCTTCTCTGTGGCTTGTGTTCATCCACATACTCACAGGAATTTTTGTCATCCACCCTTAACTCAGCTGCCTCGTTGACTCTCAGCCTACCAGCAAGGAATGGGCACCTATCAAGTGCATTTTTAGATGGCCTGGAATGTTATTTGCACTATTTATGCTTTTTGAATCTCCTTTCCTCTCCAGAAATGCTTTAGGGTTCAATCAGAGCGTTGAGAGGAGCTAGTCCATGGAATAACAACCAGCTGTTTTATATACAAGCTACTGAAAAACAGGAGCTCTTAATTTAGCTGAGATGGCATCTTCTGCATTCTCTGGGTCTCTAGCCAAATTCATCCCGAAGATAATGGGTACCACAGGTAATTTAAGGAACAAAGAGCCTCTCCCTGCAGCTATGTGCAACTGCTGGTGGTTACCTAATCCTGCACCTGCACACAATTGCTGATGGTTTCATGATGTGATCTCCAGCTATCTCACGCAGTCCACTTGCCTCTTTTACACTGCAAAATGTGTTGTAGACTGTCTTGTGGCTGGACACTCTTACAGGCCATTCATCTCTCTTTGCTCCAGGTCTAACTGAATTTCTCTTGATTTGATTCCCCTCTGGATGCACATTTTTTTAGTGTACTGAGAAAACGCTCTTGTACAAACCAGAGTGGCTGGTGAGGTGGCTGAACCTCATTAGTATTTCTCAGCATCTCCATGAGACAATCTCAGCCACCCTTCCTCCCCGTTCCCTCTCCCTCCTGCTATTGCAAGATGCTTTTATAGCCAGTGAGATCATGCATTCAGAGATGTCATCTTGATGCAAACTTTTATCTGCTAACACATCTGTGTGAACCATTTCACATCAGCTTTCCGTAGCAAACCAGGGTGTTCCCTTTCCTTCCAGCGTGCTGAGTTTCTTTCCTTGTGGAATTTTCCGATGATGAAACAAAGTAGCTATCAGTCAGGAATTATATCTGGACTGTAAATCTCTTTTTGGATCATCTCACAATTTTCCCAGCTATTTCATGGTATCAAACGATTTAGTTCTCCTTATGTCTTGTCTACTTGCAGGAAGATTTCACTGATCTATTTGTTAGTTACTGGTTCCGCTTCCTACCTCTCTCTTAAACCTCTGGATCATGTTAAGTGTATGTGTGGAAACCAGCAAATATTAGTGGTTTGCCAGAAGCCATTAGCAGCTGTTTTAGATCCTAGAAACTCCTGG
The DNA here is from genome assembly GCA_013397795.1 of Orthonyx spaldingii. Taxonomy (NCBI): domain Eukaryota; kingdom Metazoa; phylum Chordata; class Aves; order Passeriformes; family Orthonychidae; genus Orthonyx; species Orthonyx spaldingii. Next base: position 1,066,846 of record VZTJ01001640.1, on the reverse strand, counting down.
AGCCCTTTGCTCTAATTATGAGAAATAACAACATGCACCTGTATTATAATTTTTATCAGCAGATCTTGAAATCATTCATAAATATCTGTCAAATATTCACCACTTCTACATGGGAAGGTAAAAGTTTGAGTATATGGAAGGTCCAAGTCACCAAAGAAACTAAAATAATACACTGTCCCTTTCATCCATGCTAAGATGCTCTGGAGGAGATAGCTGAACTTCCAGGACAACACACTGGGAGAACATAGGATGTCAGTGTAGTACACAAAAGCCAGAATACAGAGTGGAAAGCAATGTAGCTTCACAGAGGATTAAGGGTTTACACAGATGTTTCTCTGGGTGTGGGTGGTTTTAGGGTGTCTTATTTGCTGCTCTTGGAAAGGCATTTTTGTTGTTCTTTTCATGTTTAAGCTGCTTTTTTTTGCATTCTCAGAGCAGATGGCAGGAGAGACAGTTACATTTTTGGCTTGGTAATTCCTTCAGAAGCTAACTCCCCCTTTCTGATTCCCTCCTCTTTTGCTTAAACCTCTGGAACATAATTAAAGTAGGTTAACTAATTAACAAGTCAATTAAAAATAGGTTGGAGAGGACCTTAAAGATAATCTTGTTCCACCTCCCCTGCCATGAGCAGAGACACCTTCCACTAACCCAGGTTGCTCAGGGCCCCATCCAGTGTAACCTCGAACACCTCCAGGGATGGGGCACCCACAGTGTGGGATTGTGTGGGACCTGAACTAAAGCTCTGAGACTGACTTGTTCATGTGGATATGGACATAAACCCTCAAGGTCAAGATGATTTCAGACCCGATGGTAGAGTCACTGCAGGTGTAATCACTGAGAGTACAGCAAGCCACATGAACATAACTCTCCATGCTGAATTGGAGTGGAAAAATGCTCATTTGGAAGAGCCTGATTCATACATTACTTCATGTCAGAAACAATTTTCATACTGAGAAGAGATTATTTGCATTTGATTACTAAAAGCTGTTGTGTTTAGTCAACAACTATTTATATTTCTGTATGAGGGACGTAAGTAATTTCACTTATTAGTAGGCAGATATATACAGATCTTAATCAGAAGGCTGCAAGGACTTCTATGATGAATTTTACATGAAAGCACAGTGCTGGCTGTATCTGACACATGTCCAATCTGGAAATCAGTGTTTCTGGGCTTGATGGCACTTATGAAGAAGGAAATCAAGCTTGTTAGTGCCTGTCATGAAATGAAACGGGTATTTAATTTTCAGCAAAAATCTGCAAGATTTTTGGAAATCTTGAGGAATGAGGATGTTTTTTTCAATCAGTTTATCCAAGGTACTCTTTTCCTATATAAAAACCTGTTATTCTTTTTATTGACATTTCCTGTGGGGTGTGTGTGTGTGTGTAGGAAAGCATGTTTACTGTGTGATCTCATTCTTTTATAGTGTTTTTTGATATATAATTACATTGTTTTGGTCACATACAACTTCATTAACTTATGCTTAAACTCATGGATGAATTATTGTCTCAGAGAATGCAATGCTGAAACACAGACATGGTTTAGTCATTTGGCCAATTACCTGACTTAAAATCTGACTGAACACTGGAGGTATGACTCTTAGGGGGATTTTCTCATCTACAGGCTGATTTGTTTTAAAAATAATGACAAAAAACCTCTTTAACGAGTGGTTTGAAACTGAAAGCCTTTGGAATGTCAAATAGAAATCTTTCAGAAATACCAAAGATGAAAAAAGGAGGTTTATAATAATTCAACCATGTCTTCACCCATACAAGACAAACTGGTACCTCTCACCAGAATTTATTCTGCCAATTTTTCTTCTTTTTTTTGGTGTCTATTTTATAACCCTTTCTGGCTACAAGAATTACAAGGATGAACTACATCTGTCAGTCATGAAACAAAATACAGGAAAATGCCATTTTTAGATTGAACAGAATGTATGTTTTGGGCCTCGGTGTAAGGAATATTTTTGAACTGCTCCTCAGCCAGGTTAAATATTGAATTATGGACATAGATTTTCAGATACAACCCAACCAAATCACTGCTGTCCTCAGTTGGTTTTGCTCTGTATATTTTATGACATCACTTGTAAATCTGACAGCTTTGGGTTGTTGCCTACTTGGACTAGATTTCTGATAGCTGAATGTCAGGTCTCCAGCTTCACTCTTATCTTTCGTCATATTCTCCTGAAGACAGATAATAATAAACATTTTGCTTTGGCAACCCCTGTGAAAAAGGAAGGATAGTGGAAGCATCCTTTTATAGGATTGTAAACTCAAGCCACCCAGAGGAACTTCTGTGGCTGGAGCTGGCTGCTGGTGCCTGGCAAGCAGCACTGGCCAACACAGAGAAACCTCCTCTTGCTTGGCAAGTCCCTGTAGACGTTTTTAAGTCAATGCCATGGTTCATTCCATATTTACTCAGAAGAGTAAGCCATGGTTCAGTCTGAGACTCCTTTGGTCCCTTCTGCCAAGGAGGTGAAGGTGGGGAAGAAGGGCTGCTCTCTCTGCTAACACTACCTGCCTATTCATGAGAAATGAAATGCTCCTGCTCTGCAGTGCTGAGCATCCATCCCGTTTGAGGGTGACTGGTTTGCTGCTCACATCTATCCATATCCATCAGCCATGCAGGGCAGAGTGATTGGAGTCATTGGTGCTCAGGCTTTTCAAAGAACCAGCAGTGAAATTTTAATTTGTCCAGAAAATACAGTGTAATGTTTCCATTTCTTCTTGCCTGGCTTAACTCATGTTCGATATGGGCCTGTCTTGCTGAGTTACTGCCAAGAGAAGGTGAGAGCGTGTTGCTGTGAGGGGTGAGTGAGCAAGGACAGCCACCCTATAATCCAGTAGAACAGAACTGTGTCCGTGCTGGATAATATGACAGTGTCCTGCAAATTAATTTTTTTAAAAAGTAATTCCTTTGTTGATTGAGTAGCTGAGGCAGGTATTTGAAGACCTCTATTTGCTCCCAGTGTCAGTATAAGCTGATGAACTCTGGGCTTCTGGGTTTTTTCACCCATGCAGTGTTTGCTAATGAACCTTCACTGTGTCTTTGAAGAATCCTTTATGGTGGTGAGAGGAGCAGCAGATGAACAATCTGGTTAGTGATGCTGCGCACAGTGTGTATTTGTGTGTTTTGTTGGTTTTGTTTTGTTTTTTTTTTTTTTTTTTAATTTGGCTTACTTGAAATGGGAATGCCCTGATCTTCCTCAAAAGTCCTTCAATTACTTTTGCAGGAATAAGTAACAGTTTCGCACTATGAAAAATGAGGATGCCAAGGGGAATGTCAAGTTGAGGAATCTCTTCTCTCCTGACAGACCAGGTTGATCATGAACTCAATTGTTTTCACCTTCTTTATTTCTCAGGAGAGTAGGTTCATATCACATGACCCTGGTCCTTGCAGGCCGGACATTTGCAGCCACATCATTGCTGGAAGCATTTGGGAAACTGGGAAAAGCTACTGCACAAGACATCAAAGAGTAATCAGGGGAATACTGTTAATGATGAATTTCTTCCTGAACTGGATCTAGCAACCCTCAGCTGGAAAAAATATTGATAGAAGTAACTGGGCATGAATTTCAGAGGTAGCAGATGTAAATGATAATGTGAGTACAATTATGGGCAGAAGGTTCTGATAGTCTTGCCAAGTTGTGATACAAATTTTAGGCTCCTGTTATCTGTCTTCACAAGGCCTTTCTTTCTGCAACTATCTTTGTCTGCAGGCTGAAATTCTATGATATTCTGGAACGTAAATACCTAATTGTGCTTGCAAATCAGGTACTTAAACTTCCAAATCCTCGTCATCTTAGTATCTTTGTTTTCCAGATTATATGAATCCTAAGGGTCAGAAAAGGAGATTTCCATCTGTGAAGCTGTCATTCTGACACAATTCATCCAGGACTGTGGCATTTTGTAAATGCCAACTTAACAATCAGGGATGAGGTATGGCACAGACATATTTTTGGTAAATGAATAGAGGCCCTTTTAGAGGCAAAAATGAAGAGTGTCACAGCAAATGTCCCCAGGGCAATGTATTTTCTAGGCTGGACACTGTCACCCATTGGATCAGTGACAGAACACACATAATTTTTCTCTTCTGATTCACTTAACCTGCCCAAGCAGCTCCTGGTTAGTGAGAATTTCTCACTTAAGAAGCTGGCTTCTGTAGAAACTGTGGTGGGCTCTTGCCTGCCCTGCTGGAGAGCAAGTGTCAACTCTTATATTTTGCTTCCAACTTCAGGAAGCACCACAAGGACCAAGTAATTATTTCAGTGTGGTTTAAAATATGTCTGCCCTCAGGTAACAGTAGTTTAGCAAAATGAATTACTGCAGAGTTGAGTGGGATTTGGATCCTCAGATTCTTATTTATAACATACTTTTATTGTGAGGGGAGGGTGAACCAGAAATTTTGTGATAAGTGGAGGCTTAAACATGGCAATAAACTGTGGCTTCTTTCTCAGAATGGCAGCCTCATTTATTTACTTTTAAAATAGTGTGAAATTAGAGTCCAGGAGAAAACAACATTTTATCACCCAGGGTAGTTCTCCTTCTTCTATGAGATGTAATTAATAACACTCTTACTGCAGTTGATGTCCTCTCCAGAAGGAGCCCAAATAGTGCAGTAGAACTTTGTATTTTTCTCTGAGGCACTTCAGAGCTGATTGCAATTATTCTTACTGTGAGACACGGTGATGCTATTCCCACTGGAATGTTTGTCAAAGTGAAGCCCTGACAGCTTGAAAACATGATGGGGAGGAGAGCATCTCTGGCTGATTCTGTCTGGGCACAGGCAGTTCTGTGGCAGTCAAAGGCAGTCACGCAAGTGAAAGTGTGGACAGAGTGATGCTGCTGTCTCTGTGTGACAGCTCTTCCAACCATCTTCTGCAGACCTTCCTGCCAAACTAAAATATGGGCTTCCAACAGCTCCTTGTGAGTGTCTAGACATCAGATCAAGCTTGTCGACATTTTCTGAACTCACAGTCCCAAATGCCTTTATGATTGAAACATCACCATCATGTTTTTACTCATTACAGATATCTCCCATCCAGGCAGTGTTTAGATTGCTGTAGCTCTGCAAGTCTTACATCCACGTTTTATCTAGGTTCTGTGTAATATGTGAGGCAGTGGCCTGTTCTGTCTACTGGTTTAAATAAAACTCGTGTCCAGGTGGTAGCTTTTATTTCATTTTAGCAGCATCATTTTTCCTCTGACTTTGACAGATGCCATGTGGCTCAGTTGTAGGAACTGAACAGATCACTGTGACTGTGCTACCTATGTACCCATTCCTCTCTCTCCAATCCTCCAAATGGCTTTTCTTCATTTCCCAGAGCATTCCCAGACTCTTCCCCACTTATCTTGCAGTCTGTATCAAACAAGATCAAAGTTCCTGCCTCCAATCAGCCCATAATGCTGGCCTTCATCACCTGCTCATTACATTTTCAATCACACATTTCTGCTCCTTTCTCTCAGGCAATCCTTCACTCTTGGAGGAAAGCCACCATCAGCCCCCCCACAGCAGTGCCATTATCAGCCTTGGAGTCCTTACTTTTCACCCCACTGCCTGATGACAATGATTAGGTCTACGGAAGGTGCATGCCAAGGTCATCATCTTGATCTCACAGTTTCCTTGTAATTTTTCCCCTTCCTGCACATTCCTGTCATCTCTTGCCTTTGGACGGTGACCTCTTTGGGGCCAGGGTGGCCTCAGTACATTGTGTGATGGTGATGCAAAATTAATAGCAATAATATCTGAAGAATTTTGAAAGATGAAGAATCCTCCTATTCATTCTTTTAACAGCATAAATCTGGTCCAAACAAGACTTCAAAAATTAGCTGCTTCTTTAGCAACTTTTTGCTGTCTTACGAGATAGCGAGTTCATTATATATGTCTTTTATTCAGTTTTTTAGTAGATGTGGGAGTACATTCAGTCACAAGAAGTACTCCACAGTTATCTACTTTCTCACTGGCAGCATCAGAGAAAATTTAAAGACATGGTAATGTTCTGAAAAAGATACAGACAAAATGGTTCAAATTAACTAAATCTCCACATTAGTGGATTATTCAAACCTTCTGGGGGGAAGCATTCATGCAAAGTTAAAATTGCCTTAATTCACTTTGAAATAAATATTCAATTTTAAAATATTCACACAGCATTTGGGGACATTGTTATCTCCTCTTATTAATTTTTCAGGCTTCTTGGTTTGCCTGGGTGAGAAACTTAATACTGGGCTGGGGACTGAATTCTCTCACTGACCTCTCTTCAGCTGATCTTTGGGAGATGCCAGAGAGATTTGCTTGACTTTGTGCCCAGATACGCCTCTGGGAGTCTTGTGTTCACCCAGTCATGTTTGGAGTCAACTCTCGGGGTCTCTCTGGGTGCAGCTGATCCTGGGGTACCCATGTGAGCAGCAGGAGGTTTTTCAGATGGTTCTGGATGTGCTGCACAGCTGCTGCAGGGAGACCTGGGACTGGCACTGGCCCCATTCAAAAATGTGCTGGAGAACAGGGACTGCAGCTTGCAGAGCTCATTGTCTGAATCCAGCACTGCCATTCTTTGTGTTTCCTGAGGAAGACAGGTGACTGCATTTAGCAGGAGAACTGGTAAATTGAGTCACTTTTGACCACCTTTTATCACCATCAGAACTGTTCTTCAGTCAAAAACCCACTCAAATTACACTTGTTTAAGTTTAGGTACCAGACTACGAAGGAGACTTCTAACACCATCTCCACTACTTGAATATGTGTGCTATGAATATTTCAAATGAAAGCCTCCTCACTCCCCAACATTAATTTTATAGATGGATAATTAATTATCCTCCCTATGGCAACTGGCTGTGGTTTTTATTAACTTGCAAATCAAAAGAAGAGCCTGAAAAATGACAAGCTAATTTTTTAATAAGGTATGTCTTCCGTGTTTATTTGTATTTTATTACCCAGCAGTCTGTAAAGTTATCTGTTTAATTTGGAAAAACACATTATCATGGCTTGAGTAATCTCCCATGGAAAAAAATAAAGATTATTTTGCAACCGCAGTGTTGAAATATACTGTACTGCAGTCACAAATATGCTAACCAGATAGATATCTTTGCCTGATTTAACTAAATCAGAACCTCTCTCTCTCTCATTATAACGATCGTGACAGTAGTCTTAATGTTCACAGAACCCTTGCATGAGTTTTCTCCTGATAGGAGATGTTCCCAGACATAAGATTTTTGCCCTGTGGTTTCCTGCCATAATTTTGATTTTTTTTTCCCTACTTTTGAGATAGGCCCAGGATTTATTTCAGCAACAAGTGTTTTGCAATTAGTTTTGATGGAGCCAAGATTTCACTGGTTCTCTCTAGTCCGCAAACCCCAGAATTGTTCCAGTGATGTGTAATGAAGTTTGTACAAGCAGCTCTTCCATGTGAAGGGAATGAAAAAGTATAGAGGAGCTCCTGCCAATGCTTGCTTCATATAGAAACTATTCTAAGAGAGATTCTAAGAAATGAGGATGAAAATCGTGGAGAGAGAGAAAGAAAAAAACCCGCTGCAACATTTTCATAGCTGTTTGTACCCTTTCCACAGAGTCATGTTTATCACTTGTGGTCCTGCTGTTTCTGTGGCTCATCAGGAAATAGCGAGCTCTGCAATCCTGGCCAAGTTTAGCAAAAGTCACTAATTGCTTTGTTTTCACTTTTCAGCTGCTTGTCCCATCGAGAGCTGTCTCCTGCCTGGGACTGTGCCTGAAGGTGGTGACAGACTCCTGCTGCCTGGGGGCTGGTGTTTGTCCTGCCGCTTTGGAGAAACGCAGCTCTGCTGAATGTTGCTCTCTATCCTGCACCTCTACCCATGTTACCAGCAGGAATCACAGCCCTGCTCATGTGGATCCACCTGCTGTTTCATCCTGCTTTGACCATGAGAAGTCCCGGACGTGCTCATGGACAATGTTGGGTGCCCATAAGGGAAGAGGGGATTCTCCCTCACCCCAACCCCAGCTTTCTGAGATGAGCTCATCTCCCCTTTGAAGCTCTGAAACAAATTGCTCTGTTTGTTGCCCTGTTGAAAACTTGGCTGGAAGTTATTGGCTTTCCTTCTGAAGAACAATGGTTTATCATCTCCATATTCCTTTTGTTCTATTGGCGTAGTTTAGAGATCTCTTTATTATTCGTATTTATGCATCACGTCTTGGAAGCCTGTGGGGAAGACAAGATAGAGAAATCATACTTGAAAGAAAAAGCTGTCAAGCTTAATCTGCTGCATTTCTCATTTTCTGGAACTGTGGGAAGAAGTATTTGTGAGGCATTTGTTTGGACAGTCTCTGATCCAGCTTTAGAAACCCTGGCACGCTTATAATGTTTGACAATAAAAAAGGTATGGGTGCATGTGAGCACTATAAATCCAGGTAAGGGCAGAACTGGGGAATTCAGACCCATGGTTTGCAAGGTGACAGCTACAGTGGATACCCTGTCTGAGGTGAGGAGGCTGCAGACACAGGTGCCTCAACAGGCAGGAGCTGGCTCCTAACAGCAGCTGGGAGCAGACATGAAGTCACAGCATCATTGATCATCACCATATCTACAGGTTTAATAGAGCTGGTTTGTGTCTACAATGAGAAAAACACGATTTTGGATAGCTGTAGTGTTTTGTCTGCCTGAGTGATTAGTGTTTCATTTAGCACTCTGCTAACTGCCTGCCAGACTCATAAAGGATACAAGCTGGTGTGTCATATCTTTCTCCAAGACTGTTAGGATATTTATTTAATGGAGGTTGAGGGAAATGTTGTGCAAATGACCAATGTGATCATACTGGGTAGGCAACAAATGTGCTTTGATGTCTGTGGGGTGAGCTGGTTTGTTTAAATCTTCATCATGGGGCTTCAATGGAGAATCTGAGTTTGGTGGACTCTTAGAGCACCCACAATGCGGAGATGGGGTGGAGCAGACTCATTCAGGGGTTAGCTGACCTGCTGGAATTGAGGCCTTTGCTCTGTGCTGACCCAGTGAAGGGAGCCCCATTGAGCGTAGGATGGCATCCAACTGCAGTGGACTCGACCAGCAGGAATTGCTGATACCCCAGCACGTCCCATGGGATGTGCTCTCTCTTTCACTGCTGCTCACACCCAGAAGTATTCCACACACTCTTGCAAAGTTCTTCTCAATTCAGAGACTAGGATCTGGCACCAATAATGAATTTTGAGTTCCCTGGCTAATTAGGCATAGTCTGAAAAAGCCAGAAAGAACTTTGCCTTTAATTAGAATTTGTTTCATAGAGGTAATAAATCTTGCTGGGGTTTAGGGCCATCCATGCACTTCTTTTGCTTTTTATTGACTCAAACTTTGGTTTCCCTCCTTGGAGTATCACTGATCAATATCTTGCCTTCCCATATCATGCTGTTTAACTAACATTTTTTCCCATGCTATCCAAAATCTAGATCCCCACCATTAGTAAGTGATATGCAAAACACTTGATTTCTCTCCACGCTCAGGATATGCAGAAATCCCCACCCCACCAGCTTCCCTAGAAGAATGCAGCAATCACATTTCGTTTTTCTTTCTTCAAATTTTGTTCATAACCTTGCTGTACTGCAAATTAAAGGGAGTATTCTTTTCAGCCCTGCCACCAAATTAATTTAATTTCCATATTTTCATTATCTTCCTATTAACCATTAGCACTCTGCAACAAAGAAGCTATTTGAAATATATAAAGGTACAGCCATTCTCTGCTGCAAACTCTCAGGGGCACTTCGATAAATTACACCCTCATAATGAAGAAGTAGGGGGAAAGAGTGGCAACAATAGATTTTTTTTCACAATGAAATGAAATCGGGATTTGATCTGATGCAACATGACTTGCTCACAGCGCAGATAGAATATCAAATTATCCCTGTGAAATTTAAACCTTGCTGTATTCCTCCCCTTGTATCCATTGTTCTGCTGAAACCTTGAAGACTGCATATAATAATTTGCAAATGGGGATTTAGTTGATACAGTTTATTTTTGTCAACTTTCTCAATTTAATTATCTTCAGCCTACAGTCTAATTTATGTGTTTGATGTCACTATTCATTAGCAGTACACATACAGCCTGGAAAGAGATTGTAAAAAAACCCAACAATGCAGTTGGGTTCCCTTCTTAAACACAGTGCACCAGTTAAGCACTGGAGTTGGTTACAGAATGGGTTTGAAACAACACCATCAGAAAAATGACTGCCTCAAGAAGCATAAGAATGTGAGTTTGTGTAAGTAATGTCTGTAAGAGTTGTAATATCAAAAGGATGTAGTTCTCATTCTGTGCCAGGACACATATCTGATTCATTAGCTGTCACTTAGAGGAGAGACAGACAGAGCCTAAACTGGAGTTATGATTTTCAAGGTCACTGGCCAAATGAAAAACTGGCAACACATTTCATTGTGGGTTACTGTGAAATGGATTTGTTTGGGTTTTCTGTTCCCTCTATTATATAAAAATGCCTTACACTGTTTTAAAACAAGTCTAAGGTTTTATATATTTGAAACGAAATATTTTGGATTTTTTTGTTGTTGTTTAAGCACAAACTACAAAACGAAGATCACTTCCATTTGAAAAAAAAAGCATATTTAAAAGGTTTTTGGTTGCCACTTGTGTGGATATTTTATTTTAAAAACAAATATTTCCACAATCAAGCCAATTTACTGACACTGACAGAAATACTCAGATTAGTTTTGATTAACTGAAATACACATTTGTAAGAAAGTTACAGTTATTGGTTTGGCTGACTCTGCTAAATACAGTCCCTGATTTAGTCTTTGAGTTGGTCAGAGATCAAATCAAGGTGCTGGCTCTGCTGGTCTTCAGTTCTGCAGGTGAAATCCAGGACTATTTTATGCCTGCCCAAGGCATAAAGGAAGGAGTTTCTCCAGTTCAGGCTCATCTTGCTGGCAGGAAGACACCTGCTCATGAAAATCTTTTCAACACAGCTTCCTCCCTCCATCCATCTTGTCCCTGGGCAGGGGCAATTAATAAATCCCTGGAAAGAGGGATGTTGAACCCTTTGCTGTGACCTCTCTGTCACTTGTTGCTCCCTGAGGATGAGTACTGCTGAGTTATGGGGCAAACCAAGTGGGCACAGTCTGCTCTGTGGGGTCTGGTTACCCTGGCGAGAGCCAGCTGTGCTTTAGGCTGTGTGTCTTTGCCTTCTGAATGACATAGTGGTTACTGGGAAATTCAGAAATAACTCATTAAAACCTAAAAACCCCATCCCTCCTCACCAAGACCAAATTCCCTGCTGGTGCAGAGCACATGGCGCTCTGCCCGCTGTGGGAGGTCTTGCTTGGTCTCAAAATCCTTTGCTGGGTTTCGCTGAAATCTCAGGTTTCAGGAGCGTGGCCTGTTGCCCTTGTTTCCCTGGCCATGGGGCTGAGGAGGAATTTCTCAGTGCCTGACACTTGCCAGCTGGCTGGAGCTGCTGCTGATTTTGGGGGGATCCCATTTTGGGGCTGGCAAACAAGTGCCAGTGGCTGCACCGACCATCTGAGCAGGAGGTACTGCTTGGTTTTGGCGTGTTTGCGGTCTGAAGCTCATGAACCTTTGCATGCCACTCTGGTGATTGCTCCCACTTATCTGAATTAAACCTCACCTCTTACTATGAAAAATCCAGTCCACGTAGCTTTAAAAATTTAAAGCAATCGGGTGAATCGTTATATGTAGCAATTAAATCAACCCTTCCAGTGGCAAGGGGATATTTGATTTTCAACCCCCAAAGGACAGTACGTGCCGTATTACACTACGGTGATATTTTCTAATAAATTATCTAGCTGACATCTTGCCTCTGAGGGGGAGAGGCAGATTGTTAACAAAGAAGACAAACCCGTCTTTTCCCTATTTATGCCTCATTTCCATTATGCATAAGGGCACTGGTTCCAGTGCTCTGTACCTTGTGAATGATGAGAGCTGGGAGAGGAAGAGTTCCTGTGCTGCTTATACTTTGGGTTTTTTTTGTTTGGTTGGTTTTTTTGTTTGTTTTTTGTTTGTTTGGGTTTTTTTTTTTTTTTTTTGTTTTGTTTTTTGTTGGTTTTTTTTTTTTTTTGAAATACAGAATCATAAAATTGTTTAGGTTAGAAGAAATCTTTAAAGGACGTTTAGTCCAAGCCCTTTGCCATGACTGGGGACATCTTCCACTAGACCAAGTTTATAAGAGCCCCATCCAACCTAACCTTGAATATTTCCAGGGATGGGGCATTCACCACCTGTCTGGGCAGCCTGTGCCAATGTCTCACTACCCTTGTTGTAAAAAAACTTCTTCCTTATATCTGTTCTAAATTGACCTCCTTTAAATTAAAAACAAGTTCCCTTGTCCTATCGTAACAGGCCCTGCTAAAACATGTGCAAAGCAGTCATGGAGTCAACCCCAGCTTTGCCTTTCCCTCTTCCTTTCCCTACCCAGAAGCAAGTTGTTATCTCACTCCTAGTAAAGGAAATATTAAATCAGATCTTCCAGTAATTTTGTATCAGCATTGCTTCACCTTCGCATTCACAGAGCCTCACCTAGGGTGGGAAATCAGAGCTTGTGCAAGGAGACCACGTGAAGTTTGCTGCCTTGGGACAGACACTGGCTCTGTACAGGAGCTGGGACAAAGGGAAAGGCTGGGCTTGCTCTCTTTTGGTCTTGAGGATAGCCAGGATTTGTTCTTCAGCATCTCCTGCCTCATTTGTGGAGACGGTGACCCCCAAATATCCCTACTGGGGCTAAGGTTTGGTGAAGAGCCAGAAGAAAATCTGTGTGGGGAGCATTGGTTGGACCCAAGGGAATATTTGTAAGGTTTCAGAGAGGGCTTCAGTGGTTTGCAGCATTTGAGAGGATTTACTGACATTATTAAATTGGAAATAATAAATTCTCAATTAATTCAACATTTTGACCAAGTAAGCTGCAGGTGAGGGAGATAGATGACAACTGGTGGAACCAAGTTTTGCAAACTTCCATGAGTTTTCACTGGCCAAAAAATCTTTTATTGGTTCCCAAGTTATTTCAAAACCATAATGGCATCTGCTAAGGGATCAGGAACCACACAGTGAAGCACCTGTAAATAAACAAGCAAAGCAGGAGTTGGAAGACAGTTTTGAATGAATCTGCATTGAAAACACTCCTCTGATTCACTTTTCACATGTTTAGGAAAGTGCTTCTTGGGTCTCAGTTTCACTTGAATACAATACATTAACTCATTCTGTTTACTGGGAGCTCGTTATGTATTAATATCTATTTATTAGCATTTGATTCCACAAGTGACATGGCATTTGATTCTAGTAAATTTTTTTTAACAAATTTTCATACAGCTTTATCCCATCAATATGTGACAGAACAACTGGTTTGCTGGGCTGTGTTTTCCCTAGTTCTGCCTCCAAAATGTTTTTCACAGCTTTTAAATAGGAGTTGTTGTGGTTTAGTGTCTCAGAGCTGCAAGTAAATGGCAGTTCTCCACAGGGAAGGATGTGTCTGAAAAAGGCTCAGCCTTCTGCAGACAGTGGAATAACTGCAGGAGAAGCCTTAATTGGGTGCAGGAGGGAGGAAGGAAAGAAAGCCCTTGACAGGTTGAAATATTTTTCTGTAGCAGCAGCATTTTAGAGGCACTTGTTAATGAAAATGATTGATTGGAAAATGAGTCAAAGCTTTTAAATCTTAAAAAATGATTTTTTTTTTTCCTTCTTGAAAGTGGATTCCTCATCTGATCAGGAAGACAAGAGAATTTTCCTCTCTACCTCCAAAGAATTAAAAGTTCCTTCAGGCTCAGTGTTTCTGAGAAACACTGCATAATTATGCACGGGACACCTGGTGCATGTGTGTGACAGGCAGGATGAGGTATCTGGTTTGCTTTGGAGACAGAGAATAGCGAGAATAAAAGGTGAAATACCTTTTGTACTGAGTGTTTAATAATGTCTTTTGTCAAACAAATTAACACCAGACACCCTCCCCAAAATCCAACCTAAGCTAATGAACAGCTGGAATATTACCTGACATACCACCAAAATTTTTAGACAATATGTATTGTTGGTTCTGATGTAAAATAATGAAAATAAAATAAATGATAGGCTGTTTTCAAATGGCTTTATTGTCTATTCTAGTCTAGTGAAAGTGGTAGTCTTCACTATTAGTAGGGAAGGCAGAAATAATGGTAGGAATATTAATATCCATCTTCCACTTATGTCACACTTCCAAATGCATGAAGTATATGCTAAGATGATACATGACATCAATGTAACATTAATAAGAGCTCAAATATAAAAAATTCCCAAAGTAAAAGCTTTTCTACCAGTTAATTTAGATTTGCTGCCTATTTATATTCCATAAATAAAATATATCTTTTCGCCACCTGCTTATATAGCTGGCACTCATAAATAAAATACTGACCCAGTAGAATTTGAACATTAAGAAAGGGAGTGAATATAATTTTAAAATGTTGGAATTAAGTGAGGCAGAACAAAAGTAGCTGGCAGGCTGCATTGCTTTCTGTGTATTCAGCTTGCATGCATGGTTTATATGCCTTCAAATTGTTTGAGCTTTAATGGTCATAAAGATTAGAAAAAATTAAAATCCAGTGAAGTAGAAAGCAGGGTTCTCCCCACACACATTTCCTTAATTTAATTTTTTTTTTAAATGGGTCTGCTTCTAGCAGAATATTCGGTTCAGAAGCTCTGACCTCAGATAAATAATGTGTTTTACCATTGTTTAAAATCAATGGGTATTGTCCATGTGCTCAGTGTTGGCTGTGTGTGAACACCCTGCTGATCAAGGTCTTTTCTGGCAGAAGTCTCCGCACCTCCAAGAGTGAAGCTGTTCACTTTGGGAAACACTCAAATTCCATTTATAATGGAGAAGCCTGTGCTAAATACACCTTCCTGAGGACCCAGGGTGAAAATGAACCAATTCCTTGTTTAAAAGTGTGTGTAACTGGCCAGTTTTGGCTGCTTTGTGAGGGGTGGGAGGCGTTACAGGCACGGCTGAACTCTCAGATTTGCACTGCAGCTCTGGTGACCTGCAGCCCACAGCTGTGGGTCCTGTCTGTGCAGTGCTCCTTTCCCAGTGGTTTTTGTCTTTAAATGATGGCAGGAGAGACTGAAATGATTTTTTTCTCCGTTAGGCTGGCTTTACCCTCTGAGTACACATGATACAGTTCTGGGCTGCATGCCTGGGTGATGTGCTGAGCCTTGGATCTCTTCACAAGGTCTGCATGGACAGAGATAGGGAGCGTGTTTCAATCCAGCTCCTGAGCTCTTGTTTGCAGTCCTCTGTGATGGTTCAGTAATCCTAGGAGCTAACAATAATAACATCAAGTGTCATTACCAGTGGCTTTTTTAATCATCATTATAATTCTTATTCTGAATAGCACTTAAAGCACATTTTTATCTTTCGTCGACAATAAAGTGCAGCCTCATAAATATTTAAATTGTCTGATTAAATTATCCATGCTGAAACAGATAACTGGGCACTTCAATAAGCTTAAACTAAAACTTGGCTGTTATTATCTCCCTAGAGAAGAGAGAGAAGGTGATAAAGGTTCCCTTGCCCAGGTGACCCTCGCACCATTCAGATCAGCAGCGGGCGATTCTTGTCAAAGCTGAAAGAGGCCTCAGAAATGAACACAAACTTGTTGATAATGAATAGCAATCATCATTTCCTGTCTCTGTGGCTCTCCAGCTGATGAATACAAGGGGAGGACAGAAAGCCTGCATGGCTCCTCTGCTCCAGGGCCAGAAAACCAAAGAGGACGGCCGTGTTGTTCTCTTGAGGCACATGCCAGCCATGGGATGCCACCCAACTCCTTGCTCAAGTCCTCTGGCTTGCAGCTGGATCAGCACATGCATTTTTCAATTGAAAAATGAAATTATGATGGCAGCTGCTGTTTTTCTCTCTTCGTGTTCCTGGAAAATGTTGAAACAGCCTCTGAGTCACCTGTTGCTGACTCCTGGGGTCATTGCCCTCACTCCAACAGAGGAATCTTCTGTACCTTGCCAGCCTGAGTCAGTAAAAGCTCTGTACAAACACCTCTTCTGGGTCCTAACTCTCCTCCAGGCATGAGAGATCTCCCAGAGCCACTTTCAGCCCAGAATTGCAGTATATTGTGATTTCCCCATTTAACGTGTGACACATACAAGATACACTCTGGGGTTTGGTGCAGCCTCAAGGCCTTGGTGGGGAGAGACAGGAACCAGATGAGCAAATGGGAAGAGCAGGGAAGTTTCAGAGCAGGGAAACATGATGATAAGGGGGATTCATGTTTTAAGCAGAATTTGGGACCAGTCTACCCTGTGTGGGAAGTAAGAGAGGACCATGGGTGGGAGAAAGGGAAAGAGGAATGAAGATTTGGGGCCGGGATCAGAGCTGCAGAGGCTGGGCTGTGTTGTGGAGATGGTGAGTCTGGGCAAGACTCCTCTGCAGGAGTGGGTCAAGCTGCCTTTGTTTGATCCCAGCCCTCAGATCACTTTGCTGCTGGCTTGCAGTGGGTTACCAAGCCCTTGGCTGTGCTGCTCAGCTATTTCAGATCCTGTCCAAAACTCTTGTGCCCCTCCTTTTTTTCTTAATCACTTCTGCTACCCACTCCATCGACTCTGCCAAGCAGCTGCAGTGAGCACAGCCGTGAGCCAGAACCTGGTCCCCCTCACCTCAAACAGCAACAAGTGTTTTGTTCTTACTTTGTGTGCTCAGGGGAACAGCTCTGAGCAAGTGTGGACTGGGTTAAAGCAGAAAGGAAGAGAGACAGAAAATCCCCATTGCAACCTGTTAGATTGGACAAAGTCGGCATGGAAAATTTGGAGCACAAAAGCAGGAGGCATGATCTGATTTTGCTTTTAGTCCCTTTAGTGCTTCACAAGAAATTAAACAAAATTTTCTCAACATCCTTCAGCAGCAAAAGAAAATAACAATAAAACCCCCACTACATACACATCTGAGGAAAAAGAAAAAACAGATTGGTCTGAAAATAAAAATGAAAAGCAGGGCAAGAAATATAATTAACAGAGTTATTACCTCAGGGGAAAAGAAGGGTTTATTTTGCAACTTCACAGGATAGGAAGGATTTAAATGCTAAGTGGGTGCCTGTATGTCCCTGTGCACACGGATTTCCAGCTCTATGTCTGTGCTTTTGTGTCTGAGTATACAGATGGAGAGTTGGCAGGGCTTGTGTTACCCCATTTATATGTAAAATGTATATACTTTATTTATACATTTGATAGGAAACATGGAACAAGCTGTCAAGAGCAGGTGTGGGGTATGTGTGTATGAGAAATGCCTAATATATACTTTCTCCCTCCTTCCAACTTACACAAACACACCCAGCTCTTCAGACCACATTTCCACTCCATTTTAGGCCAAATGCTCCCAAAGTCACTGAGCACTCTGCACCTTCCCCTGCAAATGAGGCGCTGGCAAATAACAGCTGGATACCCACCATCCCCCTAACCTCTCCTTCTTTTCATTTTTTTTTTTCTTTAAAGCATTTTCCACGATTTTGCTGCACTCTAGTTTTTCAAAAGAGAAACTTCAAGCAGAACTGCAGGTACTTGTCTTGCTGAGAACAGAACATGTAGCACCACACACAGTTGTTAGTCTGGCAGGTAGTGCACGGGCCTCCCCGTTAATTAATCTTTAATGCCATTAATTGGTTGTCTGCTTGGTGGCGAGGAAAAAGAGTAAACATTGTTCACAAATCAATTTAATTCTGCTCCTAACCAGGTTGTTTTCAAGGGGATAAAAACAATTATGAGCACTGCAGTGACTGGACACCCAGGCTTTGCTGGTAACACCCCTGGATCAGCAACATGCACGAGCCTCTCTCACTGGTGCAGGGCTGCTGATTGGGTTTCTTTCCTCTCAGATTGACTCATTTGTTTGTTGTGGACACAGGTATATGAGAAGGGAGGGATATAACTGGATTTAATTCCTTCTTTGCAGCTGACTCCTTTATTTTATACCCTGGGCCTGGGCTAAAATAGACCTTTTGGAGTCTGCTGCAGCACGCAAAAATAAAAACAGTTGTTCCTTGCTTGCAGGGCAAACTTTTGGGTGTTTTCTTCGCTCCACAGCAGGATCTGGGATTTTTCATTCTGTTAATCACTGTGACAATCTTTGCTCCAGCACCTGGGCACAGAGCTGGCATGATAGAATGGTCCTTAGTTTTAGCACGAGGGCTGGGTGTGACAGAGCAGGAGCGGTGGTGTGGAATTTGCCATGCTGTAATGAAATTTCATCAGAGGTGTGCGGTGATGTGCCAGAATGAGAAGGTGTCAGGATGGAGTATGTGAGTTCTGTACAGTAAATATCATAGATGTCATGGGTATTCTATTATGGATTATCCCTGCCCGTGGCAGTAGGGCTGGAACTAGATGATGTTTAAGGGTTCTTCCAACCCAAACCATTCTGTGATGTCCTCTGGTGATGTCCCTCTGGTGGAGAGCTCTGCTGGGCTCCTCACAGCCCACAGCTTCTCTGAAAGATCCAGGGAAAGGTCTGTGTGTGTCTGTGTCTATAAACTCTTATTCCACAGTGTCTCCCAAGCTCTGTCTTCTATTTTAGCACTTTTCTTCCTGCCAGGATTGGCCTACATGGCTTAGTCCTGTGTCAAATACCCTGAAATACCCTCTAGTTAGCTGATGCTCCCTCTTCATGTTCTAAATAGCCTTTAGTAAAGCTCAACCAGCGGTATGATAATGACCATGTCCTACACCAGCCCCCTGGCTGAGCTCAGAGAAAGCTGGTAAGTGAGCTGCAGGGAAAAGGTTCTCCTGAGCCTTCAAAATGATCCTCAGGACTAAGCAAAACATCAGCCTTTGCTGCCCTGAACTTCAGAGCAACTCAAACCACCTGCTGAATCAGCCTGGTAACTCAGGAAAGCTGGGATTAGGGCACCAGGGAGACTTACAAATTATCTTTGAGTAGCAAAGGAGAAGGTTATTCCTCTGGAGCTGAAGCACTCACAAGTAAAATTTACTTTGCTTTAGGGGAGGAAACATGTCTTCCCAGAAGTGTCTTTAGGAGGATGGGGCCTTTTGGCTTATGTGCTGTGTACGTGGCAGGGATTGTGGGCTGGCAGTAGAGTCAAGAACAAAGTAAAACAGCAGCTCTGGTAGAGGAGGAGACGTTTGTAAGGCACTGAAGAAGGATGATTTCAGGGTGACGTTGGAGTCCCTGCTTGGCTCCGCACACCTGTGATCTGGGTAAGTCCTTTTGTGGGAATTATGGCTTGATAACCTTGTGCTGGTCTTGCTGTTGGTGCCCAGCAGTGCAGGGAGCACAAGGACTGGGAGGTGCTCTGCAGATGGTGGCACCAGGACCCTCAGCTGGCCCAGAGGGGCTGTGGTGGCACTGAATGGGCAGAAGCCACAAGTACAAATGTCTGGGTGTGCATTTCCTCACCGATGTGCCAATTCTAACTTTTTAAAAGAAGTTGTTAATTTGAAATATTCTGTGTATATTTTGTATTTTTTGCCCTTCCTGAAGGACTCTGAAGGCTTTTTCTGTGGTTTGTAGGCATCAGAAAGGGCTTTGGATTGTAACCATGAGTGTTTAACCCTGATGAAGTGTATGGTTTGGATGTGAATATGTGGTGTTTTGGCTTCTGCAAGTATAGAGGTTGGACCTGGTTGCTGTAGGTTAGTCACGGTTAGACAAACCTTAATTCCTTCAGCAGAACTGTTCCCTCAGAGAGGAGCTTTATCCAAACTCCTTGTGGCATTTTCTGTTGTGTTGTGACAGTTCTGAACGCTCTGCTTGCAGCATTTTCTTATCCAACGTGATGGTATTTATGAAACCTTTGTTGCTGTCTTTCAAGGTGGCCGCAGTCTCTTTGTGTCCTTTTAATCTTAAAATTCCCTGATATGGAGAATAACCTTTGTACTTCAGGTATTTTCACAGAGACCTACTGGTGACTTTCTGCTACTGGTTGGATTTTTACATTTTCTATAGTGAAAACTGAATAGAAAACCAATTCTCAATCTGTGTTCAAATGCCACATTCACCTTCCCCAAGTGGCTGAACTGGTATTTCCTACGTTCTCCTCTCAGGAACTGAAGCTCTCGTCAGGATAGCTGTTTCTTCAACATAATCTATCAGCTGCTGTTGGGATAGTCAAAGATTATCTGAGGCTTATCTTACTTTTCTTTTGAAAATTGCTTTAACTTAATTACTCATAACAATTCAAGAGGGTAATACTCTCACTTGGTTGGGGTAATTAGGAAGCCTTAATTAGCTCTTTAAAAAATATCAAAACGTAGCTGTGGCATTGCTATAACACCCTCATTATTTCAATCTGGCAGCTTTAACTGGTGCATTTATGTTTCTGATTTGCATATCCTTTCCCATGGTGCTGAACAATATAACTTGGAATAATAATAAAAAAAGTTAAGCTACTCCAGAGAACTATTACATGAGAGATGTGGGAATAGACAATATGTGAAGAATATTCCAGTATCTTACAGTTAAACTTGGTTTATTACAACAGTTCTTAAAATACAATTAAATTGTGCATGTGGATGTTACTTTGTTTTATCACTGTTCTTGTATTTGCTTACATTCTGTGGGTGTGTAGGAACACAATATTGCTCTAAAACCCCCCTCTTTTTGGAGGGTAAAAATGCCAAATGTAAGCTCCTCTCAAATTCTATGCTAAAGCTGCCAGAATATTAAAAAACCTTTTTGCTGGACCCAGCTGAAGATTTTACTCATGATCTTGAGTCAAGCAGAAGGTGATTTCTTTTCTTTTTTTTCTTGTTCAGTCTTAATTAGAATAGAAATTTTTGGGCCTATCAGTGCTTTGTTCCAAAAGAGATATAAATTCTTTAAGTAGAAGTATATTGTACATTTGTCAACATAAAAAACCCCAGACTGCTCATGGTGAAGAAAAAAAATAAACCTTTCAAACAATCCTTTAATGAGTAAATAAATACAATTTGACCTTTAGCTATCATGTGCTTCACTGTGATTTAAAGTGATCCTTTAGGTAGAGTCTGAGGGGTAGTACAGGAAATTATACTTCTTTTGATATACAGTATTCACCTATTCAAGAGATGCTTCCAGGAGTGGAATAGGGATTTGAGGGGAAAAAAAGGTGGATTTAAAAAAAAAAAAAAATTATATTTATTATTTTTAAAATTTATTTTAAAATTTTTTCATTGCATTTTATATAGAAAGGTCAGGATTGAATTGCACAGGTGACCTGAGGAGGATGCAGCAAATGGAGGTGAAAGTCTGGGGCTGGAGAGGGACAGCTCTGGGTGTTTTTAGGACAATCAGAACATTTGGGACACTACTTTGTAGATAAAACTATAAATAGCCCAGTTAATGCTTCCATTCCAATTCTCTATTATGTCTCTTATTTATAGAGTTCTGTATGTGTTAAAAAGGGGAACCCCACAGGGACTAAGTTTGAGTCTGAAAATGCAGGGAGCTGAGAAGTAATTTAGAAGTCACTTATCTGATATATATTAACTGACACATGAAATTGAAGGAAGGCAGATGAGTGGCCTCTTGGAGCTGATTTTATGATGCTGAAGGATGAATTTGTCACATTTGAATGCAACAGTTATTCAAGACGGTTTTCACTCTCAAAATGAATACTCAGAACAGAAGTTTTAAATTTTTTTCTGCATCAAAGCAAAACCGTATTTTACTCTTAATGCAACTCAGTGTGACTGTCATGTAGGAGTTCACTCAATTACAGTGGTTATCTCCCTGCTCTCCTCATCCTCTTGCTGGTCACTGAGGCTGCTGGCCCTGCTCTGATCTCCCAGTGCTGTGATGACCAGCAGATCCCCTGGACCTCTACAACTCATTTGAAGAACCACCATAACCTTTATCTCCTCTCTCCAGGAAGTTCTCTTTGAGAAAAACCCGTTCAAACCACTTTGATCCACCATCAGTCATGCAGTTCACTCCCCAGGTTTCATGGTACTGGAAGGTCATGAAAGATTCTTTTTTTCCCCTTTAATTTGAGCAATGTTCTGCTGTCTGCAGAAATGAGCTCAGCCTTTCTTTTCTGACCTTTCCTCTGCCCCCTGACATAGCCTCCTCAGAAGTAGGATGCTACAGCTATTTCTCTGTTGCTCTTCCAGATGTAAACAACATGAACTTGCTTGAATAAAAACCATGCCACTGGATGGGAAAAATGACCAGTAAGTGGCAAATTCAATAGGTTTTTCAACAATACAGCACCCAAATGAGGAGACAGCCTCTGACAGTGATGTAGTCCAGCTCCAATTTATTAAGATGCTGGGGATTTGGGAAGTTTCTAGATAAATCTGCGAACTTTGCTGAAACAAACCAGAGGAATCTTTCCATTCAAGCGCTTTTTTCTTTTAACGCGGCATTTACTTTCTTACAATGGCTAAGCAAGCACGTTCCTGTGAAATCAGCTGGTTTGTTCTTCTCCAGCCATGCTTACCCTCTGCAAAGCCACAGGATAAACTAATTAGGGATTTGCTGTTTGGAGAAAGTTGTGATAAGTTTGCCGACAAGGGCATCTCCTAATCTCACTGCACACACGTCAGTGGCCATACATGTGTGAAATTAAGTGGGTTTTTGCTGATTCCTACAGACTGCCTGTGTTTATCTTGAGACAACATTCCCAATCATAAAATGCATTAACATCTGCTATCAGGGGCTTACTGTAATATGTGTAACACCAGCAGCAATTCTTTGATATCGCCTTCAAATGCATTGTTGAGGGAGATCACAGAAATGGCTTCGATAGGCTACATGATTTACCTAGAAGAAGGAAAAGCTGATAGGGAAAATAATCCTGTGAGGTTTTTGCTCCAAATAGAAATAGTATAGATGGATCTGGTACCTCAGCAGCTGATAGGAGCTGGTCTACCTGAGGGTATTTTGTTCTTTTAAGCTAGTTTTAAGTGAAATAATTGGCCTGCAAAGACCTTGGAATCAAACACATACCTGCATTTGGGAGGATGATGGGAGGTTTGAAGTGATAATAATGCAGAGCAGGGAATAAAAAAAAAAAAAAAAGGCCAAAACCCAACTACCTTCTATGCTGTGAAGAAGGATCATCTTCAGTTCTAAAACCTAAGCCTAATTTTCCTCTAGGTCACAATAAAACAATACTTATTTAGCTTCCACAAGATTTGCTGCAGGGAAAATGTGATTGCTGTTAAAGCACCAGATAGACAAGGCCAAGAAGACAATACTCTGTTTATTCAGTTATTTAGTAGTGTGATTATTTAGTGCTTTTCAAGAGATTTCCAGCCAATTGAAGCTTTCTGGGCTTTCAGCTGAAGCACAGTTTTGGAGGCAGTAATGTCCCAATGGGGAACAGGGCAAGAACATTAAAATACAGGGTTTATCACACATGCCTGAACCTAACTGCAGGTAGGCTCAATAAAACAGCTCCTCTGGCAGTGAGCAATTACTCCATCCCTTCTCACCAGAGATTCTCCAGGGCCCTATCAGGACACCATCTCCTCTATCCCTGTCTTGAGCTGCTCCATGTCCAAGTACAGTGGCTGCAGGATATCATCACACCCAAAATGTGGGGCATAGGGAGGGGGGAAAACAAGGAAAAATAATGAGAAATGGTGGTTTTTTCTTCCTCTTGAAGCATCACATCTCATCTCAAAGCTTTTTCAGATCCGTGTGCTTTCTGTGCTGTTGAGTGGAGCTCAGCATTCAATTTGCAGGGAGTCGAAGGTGTTTGGAACTGCAAAACCTTGGATCTGAAACAGCTGTAGGCGGAGGGAAGGGTGTGAATTAGAGGGAATTTGTTATTATCTGGTGGCATATAAGGATTGATCATTTTTGTTCTATGTAATTCTATGGAAATATGAGTAGTGGGGATCTGCAAACTAAGGGAGGTTTGGTGCTATGCAAAGGGAAATATTTCCTTTCACTTTTTGCCTTTCTTCCCCCTAACCTCATAGAAAATCCCCACTTTTCTTCCTAACTGGAACCTGTAATCCTTCTCTGTAATTAAGCTGAGCCTCTGTTATCAGTAAAATATATGGGAGAAGATGGTGAAAACCTCCAGTTAAAACAGGACATGTGATTTACATAGTTAACCTTAGGGATGTTAATGAATGTGTAGCTTATGAGGAGCAAAACTAAATGGCTGCTTATAAATGGACTAATTGGGATGGCTGAGGCTGCTGCACACCAAGCAAAATAACTAGGCTGCATTTGGGATATTTGCCCCATGGTATGCAAAGCACGGAAGAAAATCCAGGGAAATTGCAGGAGAGCCTGACTTAATCAGAAGTCCCTGCTGTAGCAATCAGGATCAAATGAATGGTAATTGTGTTAATCAGCTTGTGAACTTTTGTGCCATGTTCATAATTTCAAATATCACCAAATCCTGTACAGTGGGCCAGTTGCTGTTGCTATAATGAAATATTGTCTGTGGGAGGAGGGATTTGTTCTGTTGTAAGCCAGTTACTGTTTTCCCTCTAGCAGGTTTTGTAGAAGCCTTGGATATTTTTATTTTATTGTTTTTACGATTGGACTTGAAGAAATATTCCACAGTACAACTGTGGAGTCTCTGTCCTATTTTTCAGGAAGGGGATTATTTTTTGGTACCTCTGCTGAAGGATTCCTCCCCTCTTAGTGAGCAGCATGTTGTCAGCTCTGGAAAAAAAAAAAAACTCAGGAAAATCCTTCTTTCACCTTCAGGTCAGGTTATGGCTGACCCTGAGAGGACTTTGCTCTCCCAGCTGTGCTGATGTCCTGGGGTGACTGCATGGAGATGAGGTACCAGTCTCACACAGGTGAGACTTTAACTACCTTCCAGAAAGTTACTAGAAAAATCAGCACAACCCCCAGAATCCTGCTAAATATTTACTTAAAGCTCCTTAAAGCTGGAGCTGAATGTGCAGAAGTTACCTGCAGGTTGGGTCCTACTTTGCTGCAGTTTTTTTGCATTTGTCAATCACACCTCACAAATAAGGAGATGGTTTTGGCAGTGGTGGTTAAGGCATCAAATTCACCTTGCACCTGAGGGAGCAGTGTGGCCCAGGGTTGAGTTTCCCAGCTGGTGGCAGCTCAGGGATGGAAATCTCTGACCTGGGCTGTTATTTCCAAGTGTTGCTGCTTTTATTTCCCAAAATGGAGGTTTTCCCCCCTCTTGTCTATTGAAAGTGTGAGCTCTGTAGGGCTCTGAGATCTAACCCAGGAACGACTGGACTTGGGAGCAGTTGTGCTGTGGTGCTTTTGGCTCTCCTGTGTGTATTTGCATGTTTGCTCTCTCCTTTCGGTGTAACTTTTTCATAGGTAACATTTTTATTACAAATAACCCTAAAAAGCAGCAATAACTGTCATGTCTGAAAGGACTGAATGAGGCTGTAGTGATTGGAAATGCCTAATGCCATGATGCAGCACACCAAACTTCTCCATACTCTCATTAAATTAAAATATCACTTATTTATGGGCCCAAATCTTTCTTGCAGAAGTCAGTACAGATCCACTCCTCATCTGGGACCCCTTCCTCTCTCCTGAAAAATCGCAAGCCAAATATGACAAAAGCAGCATTAAAAATAATCTTTACCTTCCTGGAGTCAGAAACAGAGACTGGTGCTTCTTTAAAGTCAGGTTCTGTTGAAGCCAAAGGGAATTTTGCTTCAGTGAAAATGGAGTTGATCCAAATGCAGAATGGGAATGTAGGAAAAAGGTGGGTGCAGGAAGTGCAAAGTAGGAAAACTTCTTGAAAAGTTAAGTAAATTAGGACTTGAAGTAGCCTGGATTCAGTTTTGTCCACTGCTCTGCTTCCTTTGTCAATTTAAATTAATTAAGCTGTTAATTAGGGCACAATCAGCTTGTGAAACATATATCTGAGAAAAGCAGAAGGGCATTTTTTTTTTTGGTTTGTTTTTTTTCCCCCCCCTTAAATGAGCCTGTGCCTTGCAGCACAGAGCTTGGATTCCTTGGGAGCTCTCAAGTGTATCCAAAACACAAATGCAGCCTGTGTGTTGGCTTGTCATTTTCTTTTTTCTTTTTATTTTTTTTTAAGGTCATGTGTGATCTATGCCATAACCGGGGGGGAAAGGGTCAGGAACAACAGCAGAGGGAGGTGAGGGGGGCAGCCGTGATCACATCCCCACCTCGCCACATCAATTAACGCCTCTGTTGTCAGCACTGATGGGTGAGTGGCACCAGCACCCTCAGTCCCTTCAGAGCAAGACTGACAAAGTCATTTTATTGCTAGTGTCTCGTCTTTATGGGGAGATGTCTACAGGAGTCTTCTCACGCCCAAGTTCCTGTCTAGCAGTGTAGGAAAGAAAATATCTTGTCTCTTGTCCTACGTTGATTCATACATATGAGTTATGTGATTCTTTCTGCCTGATGCCATAGTTAAATTGCAAAATGCTTATGTTAGTCGTGGCGTTGCTGTCCCTGCTGTAAAACACGGGGATTTTGCACAGGAAGGAGGCACACTTTGGCTTTCCAGTTTCCTGGTTTCCTGACCCCCTTGTTTGGGGAAATCATATTCCCTTCATTTTCCTGACAGGAGAACAGGGCACTTCTGAGGTCTTCCTGGAATCACTGCAGCAAGTTGTGATGTGAATAATAGATGACATGAAAATCCCTGCCCAGCTCAGAGAGAACAGTACAGCATGGTGCAGTTTTGCCGTTGTACTGAGACACTGCTGAAAGCATCCGAGCAGTCATCTGCAATTAGAAACGAAATAAAAGCACCTGATCAGAAATAAAAGCTCTCGTACATTGCTGTGCTCTAACTGCAGATGGTGGTGTACCAAGCCTTTGTTCTGACAACAAATTTTCTCTTTGGGAAATCTTTGTTCCTATACTGCAGAGAAAGCAACAGCCTTCCTTTTACAGCTTGTCTTTCTCATTCCCCTCCAGCTCTCAAGGAAACCTATTTGCAGTGCACAGCCTGATCTGTGAGGGTGCAGCCCCAGCTTTTGAGGCTGTCCCCAGGCTCATCCCATTGTCCCTCTGCCCCGTGGGGTCTCTACCTGGAGCGGAGCTTGAACTGCTGTTGCCCTTATGGGTTTTGCTCCCTCCCTTAAAGTGGATCTTGGTGCTCTAAACCCTTTCTCCTCAGGGGGATACTCGATTAAAAAGCCCCCACAGCTCCTTGCAGGTGTGGTGGCAATGGAAGAGGGGTGAGGATGCACAGACAGGCTCTGGTCACCCAGAGCCTTTTCCCTCCCTGGGGCTGCTCCCTCATCCCTCCTGCCCTCGCTCTGCTTTTGGGAATGGGGCTGAAGAGAGGCTTCCCCTGTTACTTCCCAGGCTTAGCTGCATTAGCTATTGTGGCATCTTCCTGGAAATTTCAGAGCCTTTCTGAATACTCTCCTTTTTTTAGTCATCAATTTAATGATGGAGTCATCCTTGCCTGGTGGGAGACCCTTTCCTGTCACTCTATCAGATTTTCTTCTGATCTTGCTGAAGCCTTTCCCCCCCACCTTCTTTCTGGCTTATTCTTTTCACATTGACATGGGTTGTTTGTTTTTTCATGCTCCCCTTCCCCTCAGGGTGTTCTGTGACCCTACCATCTATCTTTCTGTATTTTCATTTCTCTTTGTGTTTTTCCTCCTTTGGCATCTTTGCTTCATTGCACACCCTGCTCATGTTCCCTCTGTGCCTGATATCCCCTTCATACTCTCTTTCATCTTCTCCTTATAGATTACCTATGCCTGCTCAGTAATTTATTTCAGGATTTCTACTTTCAAAAATATACATATTTCACTTTATCTTTTTAATTAATTTTAATGTACTTGGTTAGGTGACATCTTGAACCCATCAAAGATAAACCCCCCAGCAGAAAAGAGTAGGTAAAATTACCAAATCAAATTCAGTAGAAAATGAGTAAGAAGTAGCTTCATGTCTTAAACAGAGGCATAGCCTTAGTAAAAGTTGTATTATCAAGCAGAATTTCTATCTCGATCGTTGTTCTTTCCTCTTCCCTCATTTTTTTGGAAAGCAAATGGGAAAGGGAGTGTGTAAATGAAATCATTATTTTCTACCTCTCTTGGTAAGGGAAAGCTTTTCTCTTGTCAGCCCAGAAGGTCATAAGGATAGAGTAGAATATAAATGACTTTAAAAATGTTTAGATTTCATAAAATTCAAGCATGTACACTTAACATGCTGTCTTTGATTGGACTCTGCATTCCCAAACTTCCTAAGCAAATTAGGTGCTCTGTGCTGCAGACCTGTGAGAGAAAGATTAGTGACATTTAAAAAGTGGCTATTTGGAGGGAAATACATCGTAATGATGACCATAAGTCTTTTGTGTCTATTCATGAATTCATGAGGTTAGCCTAGTGCATCGAGAATGAACTCTAGGGACAATAAACAGAAACTTAGAAATGCTGAAATATGAATTGCTAATGAAGTTCTTCAACCTAGGGCTTGTGCTGGAGTTGCTTTTCTTACCTGGCTGGTGAGTCAGTGAAGGCATTGCAAAGGATTTCACTTGGTGGAGATAAAATAGGTTAAATAGGTTTGGGGTTTTCATTTCAGCTTCAAAGCTGTCATTTCAAATTCAGGCAAAACATACTTCAGCACACAGGAAAGTTAATTTGCTGGGTCTCTCTGAATAAGTAGCTTCCTCTTTCTAATTTGTACCTCAATATCTACTCACGTTTTCCTTCTGAATTTTATATTACTTTTAATAGGTTGGATTTTCTTAGGCTAATTTGGACTGAAGTTGAGAAGATTCAGCTCTGCAGAATTTAAGTGGCTGCAATTATGTACATAACTGATCCATCAACCACAAGTTCAGTGTGGATCATCAGAGGAAGGACTTATGATCTGTTCTGTCTTCTGTAATTTGCTTTTTCCAATTACATAATGTCATTGTTACAACTGATAGCATTAGACATCGATTCTGGGTTTGTCATCACCATTTTCCCTGCTTCACTGTTCTAAATCAGGTTTGCAGTTATTGCAGCAGTGAGCAGGACCTGTGAGGAGCCAAAGGTGCATTTGTGTGTCAGCTGCTGCAAACCTGACTCATGCCTGCTGCAGTGGGGCTCTATAGCTGGGATGGGATGTGCTGTAGTGCAAAACTCAAGTGTTGCAGAAACTCGAAATTATTCTTCCAGACTCACATGGTTGAAGTCTGTAGCAAAGCTGGGAAGAGAAACAAGTTGCTCAAGCCAGTTCATCTCTGCTCTAAGAAAGGCTCCTTCACTTGTTTGCATATTAGCTCTTCAAAGATTCTAAAGGACTTTGCATCTACCCCCATTTGGCCTCTTTTCAAGAGAGCAGAGCTCCTTTTCCCATCCTGTCTTGTACCTGCAGGCTTTGTTTGCAAAGTCCCTTGCATTCCACCTCCTGCAAACTTCCCGGGAGACCTAGGTCACTCTGCATGTTCCTGGGCTGCATGCTGGATTGGAACTCACTACCTTTTACAGAAAACACTTGGTGGTGGAACACATTAACTCTAGAAGTGGTTTAAATGCTTTCCCTTTCAGGTTCTTGCTGTATTTGGGCCTTGCTTATTTCTTAAGCCAACAGGCCGTGGTTTGATAGTCACAGCTGCCCAAAACTGGTGTAAGATTTGTGTATTAAAACCCAGCTCTGCTGTTGGCAGTGGGCAGAGCCCAGAGGAAAAGGGCTAAAAGGTGAGAAAAGTATTCCAGTTTCACTGGTGTTACAGCCTATGAAGCAATTGTCTCACATCTTGCACAACAGGGTCCTATGTGTGAACTGCAGGCCCTTTTTTTAAATTCTGAGAAAGAACCAGTGAAAATTTACAGATGGATGAAAGGGGGCAAGCGGGGAGAGGATTATTTTTATAAGAGCAGTGAATGTATTCATTTTGCTGTGGAATAGTCTGGTGATGTTAGTAAGTTTATAGCTCAGGTGGATACAGGAGAGCCATTGTTGAAGAAGCCTGGTATGAAATAAGCTAGAAAATGGGAAGATATAACTGTGTGGAGAATCCAAATGAAATTAGTGAAATTGTTCTACTTGCCTAGGGATGACTTAAGGTTAAGAAAAGATGTACCTGCCATCAAAATAAGTTAGTTTCTTGGATCTGCAATGGGAGAGAGGGAGGGAGAGAGAAAACAAAATGCAGAGCAGCAGTTTGATGCTGCAGCTGTGACACATCCTCCCTGGTACACATTATGGTGAGATGCTCCAGCACTTATGAATAATTCAGGCCCCTGAGAGGAGGCCATTAGACACTGACCCAGCACAGGCCTGGGCCCATCAATCTCTGTTTCTGAAGGAAGCCCAGGTTGTAGCAGCATCCCTTTGAAAGCACCAACACAAGACACTTTTGATTTGCAGGCTAAAGCAGCCCTCAAGTAAGAAAATCAATTCCAACACAAAATGACACGTGAGTTTTATTAAGTCAGCATCGTCTAGCCTGCATTATTTAATAGCATGAGCTCCTCTGACCTCTGGGAAGAGTTAAGCTGCATGAGCAGAATAATGTATGCTTCAGTTTAGCTCCAGAAGTCAGTCAAGAGTTAAGGTAGAAACAGTCTGGCAAAGTGGATTTACCTTCTATTTATGTCCTAGAATAACAAGTAGGTGAAATGTAGAA
Source organism: Orthonyx spaldingii (assembly GCA_013397795.1). Classification (NCBI taxonomy): domain Eukaryota; kingdom Metazoa; phylum Chordata; class Aves; order Passeriformes; family Orthonychidae; genus Orthonyx; species Orthonyx spaldingii. The sequence goes on along the minus strand of VZTJ01001640.1, from coordinate 1,036,383 downwards.
TCTCAGGTCCAACTAAGTGTTGTCAAGAAGATAAGGTGCTTCCTTTCAGTACATTTGGTTGACATCAGTTCTGTTTTCTTTGACCCAGCCCCCTTATTCCCCCCTCTCCCAAACCTCCTTTTCTGGTAGCCTTTTGGCTCTGACTGGAGTAGGAAATTTGCCAAAATCCTTTCTTTCCTGATATTTTGGGACTTGTGTCCTAGACATGAGTAGAAATGCTGCAGTTTGGAAAGCAAAACAATGTACATAAACAAAATGAGGAAATGGATTTTTTTTTTTCTTCATACCATTAGCATTTGAAGATTGCGACATTTTTCTATCAGCCCAGAAGATATTTGGAACTTTGAAAGCTCAGGAATGGAAGAGGGGGTGCTATGCTGAGGAGTGGCCAATAGCTGGGAGATAATTTCACCTGATATGGGAGACAGGGATTTTAGTGTCTACTATTGGCTGTGTAGGAGGTATTTCCAAACTCTCTGGATTGGACTGGAAATCTTGCAGTTGATAATGCATCCTTGACATGAGTGTCATTAAAACAACTGAAAAGCAATAGTTTTAGCATCTGTTCTTTTTTTTTTTCTGCTGAGGAAAAAAATGAGTGTTTCAGTGTCCTCTTTTTTTTTTTTTTTCCCCCTGAATTAAAGATGTGTGAAAATTTTCAATCCAAAGTTTTTCCCCCCCTAAAAATATTCATTTTGCTGGTTTATTTTGGCTGCAAATATTTTACCTTATAAATGAAATGCTTCAATATAATATTACAAATGGGCATTTCATTTTAACATTTTCTGTACATTCAGGTGGCCTTAAAATTTTTTTATCACAGATTAGAAAATCTGTTCTTTCTGATGAACTTTATTTTTCATATTTTCTGTTCAGCCAGGAATGTGGAAAATCAATTATTCACACAATTCTATTTCAGTGAAGGCTTAGGTCAGGTTAGTTCTTACTTTACCCTGCCATTCCAATTATTTTATAATACACGCAAATTCCCTTTGGCTCTCTGATAGTCTAGTCTGTCAAACCTTGGCTGCCTAATTGCATTAAAAATGAGACTCATCAGGCAAATAAGATACAATTCTGCCTTTAACAGTTCTAATTGTTAAGAAGGCTTGAGCAATTGTTAAAGAGACCCATCCTTTGATAATATTTAAAATTTTTTTCCTTACCGATAATGACTTTACTGTGCACTTCTACTCCTAGAAGCAGAGGGTAATGTCACCTTTCAGCCCTTAGAACTCTCCCTACCAGAAGAGTGTAAATGAGGCTCCCAGTCCTGGGTATGGGCAATCCCTGCCATAACAAGAAAAGCTCTGAGCCCGAGGATGGGGCTCTGAGTCACTTGTTTCCTTCACTAGTGAAGCCATTTCCTCAGGGACTTCAGTTTCGCAAGCCCAGCTCTACCCTCTTGATTACGGAACCCCATGGCTTGGGCCACAACAAGTGTTTCATTTAATTCGGATGCAATTAAAAGCAAAGAAATTTAGCGTGTANAGCATCACCCCCTAACCCTTATGCTTGTTTTCCAAATGTGGGTAATGATGAGACTCCAGGGAGATATGAATTATAACTTGTCTGTGGTTTGCCTAATGAAGAAGGAACAGACTTTGTTTCCATCTGGACTGTGTTTTTATTTGTTTTCTCTGCTTTATTTAAAGGAAGCTGAATTTCTTAAAGCTGAGCTTGCTGGTGCTGGAGTGTGACTCCCAGGCAGTCCTTGTCCGCACAAATACTTGTGGCTTATACACAGTGTATCAGCAATAGGAGAAGAGCTTCAGGCTGTACAGGGTTGTGGGGGTTTGCTTGCTGGTTTTTACACATGGACTCTCTCTGTGAGGTTTTTGCTAAGTGGAGTGTCCAAAAATGCAGGGAAAGCAAAAGGTTGTTAAGTGTAAGGCAGCCCTGGCTTTGGAGCTGAAAGAACAGGAGACAATTTCTGTGGACACACAGTTCTACAGCTGAGAAAGCTGAGCACTCCCCTCTTAATTTAGCTTTTTCCAATGAGCTGAGAGCAAGACCTGAATACCCTTTGCAGGCTTTCCAAAAAGATACAAGGGTCTGGAATGACCAACATCTGATAAAACCGGAATGGAAGCACAATTTGAGAGGCAGCAGAGACAAAGTGAGGGCAAGCACAATTAGCAGCAGTTCAGCAGTTTGCACGATTTCAGTTTGCCATCATCCAGTTCTTCCTCAATCCACTGATGTGCTCCCCTGGGTGCTGAGGAGGGTCCCACATCTGCTGGGATTTCCCTGCAGGCTCCAGGAAGGCTCGTGGTGGCTTTTGGAGCCCTGCAGTGAAGCGTGAGGACCGCTTCCACCCTACAAACCTCAGCACCAGCTGTAACATCTTATTCATCTGACAAAATTTAAATCAATTTGCAGCTTTGTTGTAGGAGATACAAAGGAGCACTTGGATGGGCTTCTCATGCTTTCCCTCTGCTTCAAAGTCACCATCAATCTCCACAAAACGTTTTGATATGTCTTACGTCATCACATGGGAGAATGTTCATACGGCTGTGGCCTTGACAGAGATGGTGTTAAAATGGAGCTGGGGTAGAAAAAAGATTCTGAAATGGCTATGTGAAAGAAACAATTTAATATTGTTATGTACCTAGCAACTTGTTTACTTTCCCTGTGTGAAATTTATCCCTGGAGGACAGAAAATCCACCAAAAACCCTACGGAGGTCCTATTTTGAGAAAGCAAACGAGACCTTTCTGAACAGAAACCCAGAACACAAATTCCCTCTTGTTCACATTAATAATCCCACTTAATGTTATTAGAACCTGTTGAGAAACGCTCTGCTTTTGCTTTTCTCTGGGCTTTACGTTCACCCTTCCAGTTTGCCTTGCTGGAGGTGGAGGCCATTCACTCTCCAGTTCCAAACCCACAGCACGCACAACGTGCTGCCTCTCTGCACACCACGCCCCACCCCACACATCAGTGTGCAATTTGTGTGTGAGGGGGCACTTTTGTTCTTTCTCGGATTGATTTTTCTTTAATCTGACACAAGATGTGTAGACAGAAAGGACGCAGCTGTTGGAGCAGCACAAAACCGAACACGCGCAGTGATGGAGAACAGCAACGCATCCTGTCTGCTGTCAGGCCGTGGTGTACATTGTGTTGTGTTTGCTGCCTGCTTCTCTTAGAGGAATTAAAAAAAAAAAATCCAGGGAAAAGCCATTTTTAACATTCTATCATGCGAAACCGCTGTGCCTGACCCTTCATTGCTGTTATGTCTATGAAGCCCCTCATGAATTAGATCACATGTGAAGTCTTTCCTTGTTCCTTGTTTTGTTTTTTTTTTTTTTTTTTTTTTTAATTTAATAAGGTGCCAAACAATTTGTCCCAATTTCATAACTGATTTAGTTAAATGGCTTGTCCCAACTTCTGAGGCTTGCTAAAATATATAATTAAATCTTATCAGATCCTGTTATGCTGCTTCCTTGTTGATCATATGGTGACAAAGTTCTGAGAAAGGAAATAGATTTAGGAAAAAAACAATGAGAATTGTTCCTGGTTCTGAATGATATATGGGGTTTACTTAGTTCCTACTGTTTCCTGAAAGGGCACTCTGGAGAGTAAATTACTCTGTTAATGGTCTAAAGACTTGTGCCTAAAATAGCTTCTGTCCTACTGTTAATAAATAATCTGCAAACATGTCACATTTCTCAGCTTTTCATTATATTAGGGAGAATGCAGGCTTTTCACAGTCCTGTCCCTGGGTGTGCATTTAGTTTTATCTATCTTCCCTCATACACCAATAAATAGAACTTTTCTCCCAAACTCTAATTCAATGCAAAGACTTGCATTGACCAGCATGGGCCTTTTCTTTTTCCTTCTTTTTTTTTAATTTTTAGGGGCTTTTTTGTTTGTTATGTTTTGTTTTAAAGATTTATTTTAGTTAACAAGCCTGAGAAGAATTTTTTAAAAATTCTCTGGGAGTGGAGGTCACAGGACCATCTCAGATTCTCTGCTCGTGCTCCTTAATGAAATTGAACTGGTGTATGGGAGCCACATGTCCCATGGCAAGCACATCTTGGGTGAACTAAGATCAAACTGCTGTCACTTTTTGGCTTACAAACAATCCAGAACTTGCTGACACTGAAAAAAAAAATGAACAGGCTGAAAGCACAAGCAAGAAAGGGGATTATCTTGATCTATGGGTGCTTCTCCTTGGAATGTACAAGCAGTACAGATGACAACACCCTACAGCTAAAGGGGCTTTCTGACACTGGTCTGGACTGAGTGATGTTCCCCTACTCGACTGCAGTCGTGAATGGGCAGCGGTTCTTTCCTGAAAAGATGGGGTTTGGCTTCAGAGAGCTGTTTCATTTCTCTTTTCCTCTCATCTCTGGTCCGTCACCTTTCATATTCCTGGTTTCCTCCTCTTCCATTGTCCCATCCCTTTGCGGCACCTCCGAACTGTCAGCAGACCTGGCAGGGAGATGAGACGCAGGGATGGTTTCACTTTTTATTGTTCTTTGTTCCTTCCCCCAGGCAAGTCACATCCATCCTCTGTGGGGTGTCAGAGTGGGACAAACCGCACGGGAATGGCCACTGGGGCTCTCCCTGTGTTTTGGCTCCCTGGCTGTGGGGCACAGAACCCATTTCCTTGCAAGATCTCAGGCTATATAATGTTCACGTTAAAAAAAGAAGTGTGTTTTCTCATCTTGTTATCCTTCAAAATATTGCTCACCTGACAGCATTCAGGAGCTGATTGTCTTGAGCATTTTGAGGTACTGGGCACAGATTACTCACTGGTTGCAGTTTGCTTCAAAGTTTCTTAACGGAGACAGAAAACCTTTTATCTGAAGAGACCTGAAAAGTGCTTTGCAAATAGCAATTAACCTTCATGCCATTCCAGTCGGCTGTCAGCTGTTAACCTTGTAAGCTCTCTGCTGACTATTTTGCCTGTGTGCCTTTGGTGCCTGAACCTTGATTTAACACAGGAGATGTTACCACACTGTTTGTAAAAATCATTTCTTGACCCAGCAAGAAACTGGACGTTTGGAGGTCGTTTTGGTTTGTAATGTAAAGGGAAAAAAGGAAGTTTTGTGGACCCCAGGTGGATTCTGAGTGGAGAAGGGAAAGGATAAGTCAGCATTTGGCTTCTTTTTTTTTCCTCACCCCTTCTTTTCTTTCCAAATGGGTCTACCAGTAACAGTTTCAATATTTTAAAGGGTTTTCTTGGGCTTTGCAGTGCAGACCTGTGATTGATCACTGCAGTTGAGGCTTGCAAATCTTTCAGGATGCCCTGGCTCAAAACAAGCAAACTATTTTAACCTGATCAATAACTGCTCCTTTTGTTTATAATTTAATTACACTGTGAACAGTGGAAACAGGCAGTTGAGAGTTGATCTGGTATCTGCAGGTCTCTTCCTGCCCTTCCTTTTGAGGAATGAGGTTAGACTTTAAGAACCATGAGGTCATGTTTGCTGCCGTCCTGTGTTCCACCAAACCAATCGGCTGCACCAGGATAAAATTGGGTGAATCTGTGGCCAACCAGTCTCCCACCGTGTACATCTCCCTGACATGCATTTATGAGCTGGAAGGACTGCAATAGCTCTCTGGCCTCAGTCTTATTGTCTCTTCCAACACTAAAATGCTGTGTGATGTTGAGCCGTCACCGAGCTTCTTTGCACCTCGGTTTTTCAGTCCCAAAGGAGTGAAACAATATTAACCACTTGTTCAGGGGTGATACAAAGGTGAATTACTATCTGCAAAGTATTTATAGATTCACAGGTGGAAAGTGTTTTGGTTTTTTTTTTTCTGTCACAAGCTTAGCCACAGAATGCCCCAGTTTTTTTAATCTCATTTAAACAAAAAAGTAGGTTGTTTTGGGTTTTTTTCCGAAGTCCCCAGGCTAGAAGGAGATAGATATTTATGCCATGCTAAAATAAATTAGCTGGGTATTCATGTAATGAAGGCAGACGAGGGATATCCCTGACTCTGAGCATCTAATGTATTTTTATTTTCCTCAGTACTCCAGAGATTTTTTTCCTTCACTGAAGAGAAATGGGAATGGTTTGGTGCTGATAGTAGATTCAGGAGAAAGAAAAAGTGGAAAGTGATGCTATTGAAATAAGATTAGTAGAAATCAGGGGAACTTGTACTGTTTAGTGCACTCTGATGTGGGTAATTTAATTACTGCTGAGTGGCAAAGGTGAGAAGAAAAGCTAGTGGTGTTGATGACACGTTAAATAGCTGGGGATGGCAGTGGTGGAGTGTTCACAAAAGCCAGCCCTGCTCTAACAAGCTCCTGTTTTCCTCCAAATATTCAAATGCAGGCTGTAACACTAATGGCTGTGTGTGCTCCATTCCTGTTGCTGCGTATCCTACAGGTAAAATACACAAGGTCACTGAGCTGGGCAGTTTGCCAAGGAAGTATAATTGCAAAATCTTTATTAAAGAAGAGGAAACACTGAGAGCAATGTGTCTCTAGGAATGGATTATGCTTTCTTCTAATTATCCAGAAATACGAAAGCTGTGTGCAAGGGAATAACTTCAAGAATTAGCACGAGATTATGTATTCACCCATTTTAACGAGGGCCAAATTTGCAAAGCGACCTGATCTACTTATGGATTGGTGCCACCAGGGACTGAGCTGCATCACACTTGTCTGGGGGCCTGGATCTGCCAAGGTCTGATTTAGGAGCTTGTTCTCTGTGCTGAGCTCAGCCTGAAAGGGTGAGCAGCATCCTCTGTCAGGGACACGAGCGGCCACCTGAGCAGGGCTGGTCTTTCAGGGCTTCAAATGTTCATACACTGGTGGTACAGGCTGATGCCTTTTTGAGCCAGAGAGAGCCTTTGACACCCACAAGATGCATATTTTAGAAATTTCTATTCTGCCCTATCACACCACTCAGCTGATACCATAAAGGGCTGGTAAGGAATTGGGTGTCCATCTTATCTATGGGGAAACTGCAAGTGAGAGAACTGAGACTGCAAATTGATTTAAATCAGATACTTTACTTTAAAAACATCTGAAAGGGAAACAAATGCCCACGAATTTCACTTTCTACCTGTTTTCAAGGGGTGGCAATGAGCTATTGCTCCAAGACTTTTTTTAACCATCATGTCCTTGCTCATTTTTGGTATTTTTTGCATACAAGTAGTGCGGGCATTTAGAAGCAGACAAATTTACAGACTTGACCTTGTACCACTATCACTCACTAGCCTCTCATTAGTATTTGTTTCTTGCTGGAGGTGCAGATATGCCTTGATTTTGCCATTTTTGTAAGGACTCTGTGTCAGCAGGAGACCATCAGAGGGAACATTCTTCTCCCAGACTCACTGGAGTTTGTTCTCCCTTCGTTGGGATGCTTGTCTCAGAACACAGCTGCAGTTCTATGGAAAATAGTTCTCTCTGCACAGATATTCATGAATTAAAGCTTGCATATGCAATAACAAATTTTAACTTCTAGACAGGGTATTTCATTCCCCAGGGTTTCATAACCCTGTAGCACAGGTGCAAGAATTGGTTCATTTCTCAGGGAAATTTAGTCACCTCAGGGGAACATTATGTGTTACCTGCTAAATCCATCTATCCAGTCCCTTATTCTGAGCTGACTCTGGGCTTTGCAAATGCACAAGCATTTCCTTCCCACGTAGCTTTACATTATCCATTGAAAATGAATTATGCCTTCAACCTTCTAATTCACTTACTCTATTTCCAAAGTTGCCTTATTGAATATTATGATCTTCTGTGTGTTCATGTTTTAATTTGCATTTGATTAAGCTCCCCAGACCTTGTAGACTGACCTTGATCATCCTTGGAAGCAGAAAAAAAATTGCAGCCACGAAAGGACAGCAATACACAAACACATGCATATGTGTGTGTTTTTTAAAAATCATTTTAAGAAGAAAAAGGTCTCCATGTTTTAACATAAACACACTTATGCAACTTGTTTTATAATGTTCTCCCTTTAGAGGTTGTGCTTCTGCCAGAATATCTGCCTCTCTGATGTTAAATTTCAGAGGCTTGAATTCTTCAGCCCATCTCATCTTTGACTCTTCTGTGAACACTTTCTCATTTCTTCTCTGTGCTGCAGTGTTTTTGTGTCTGTGGCTTAGAATTTCCCTCCAGTTCTAGCCCTAGTGAAGTCAAGCACAACTTTTCCTTTCCAAAAGGGAAAACATGGCCACAATTTTACTGTTGATGGAAAAATAACATTGCTTCAGCTCTCACTAGGGATGTTGATATTCCCAGAGACACAACAGAGTATGGGGAGAACTGAGCAGTTTGTTTGGACTGCAATCAACCTTCTCCCCCCATTTTTCTAAATATAAGTGCTCTGTCCATGGTATTGCAAGGCTTGTGGCAAATAAATGTAACTGTCCACAAACTGAAACAAACAAACAAAATTATTCCTCGAGGACTGTAGGATTTTCCTGAGCACTTTACAGACCAAATAACATCACCTGCTTGTGAAGTAAGTACACCTGTGTGGCATTCATCCAGGGATTTCTCACTCCATGAATTGCCTGTGATCAGATCGTGATTTAAGAACCTGTGGTTTTTATGGATTGCTGCCTATCCAAAATTGCCAGGCAAGTGTGTTTGAGCAAATTTCAAAGCCTTTTCTGCTTGTAAAAGAATTCTGTGATTTCTTATTCACATAGCAGATCTGAATTCCCAAATCCCTTCAACAGGAACTCAGTCAGACATTGCCTATGCCTTATTTCTTTCTTTTTCCTGCATAGCTTTCCGAAACTGCGGGTGAGCTTTCTTCTCTTGATAAAATAATTTCAGTTTTAAAATGAAGCCCAACTAGCCCATGAATTTTGTTTTCTGCTGTTTGTTTAAATACAGCCTGGCTTGTAAAAACGCTTGCAGAACACACAGAGTTACAAATGCTGGATCAAAACGTCAGTCAGAACACATGAAAGCAATCCTGGATATCTTTCCTTCTGGATTCAAAGATTTGCAAAGGCTGTGGTGGATTTGGTCCTTCCAAGACACAAAAAGAAAAAAAAACCTATCAGCAAAATGTGTTGCCCCCACAGAGGATTGATATCTGTGTATATAATTCTTGGAGAAAACCCAGCTCCACACAAAAGCCCAAGTGATTTCTTTCTTTCATGTTCTTTTTCCAATAACTAAAAAATATCTAAAGTGTGCCATCCATCCCAGAGGATGGATAAACAACAGCTTTCCCTGAGATGAACCTCTTTGACTTGGTGACTGAGCATGGATTTTGTGATACTGGAATGGCAGGAACACATCAATTCTTTGCTTGCTCGTGGTCAGTCATTTAGGCCTTATCAGGAATTTATTTCAGTAGGATGAAAGACTTGCTATTTTTTTCTGTCTCTTGCAGACACGTGACTGAGACAGGTTATAGATGGATTATGGAAGGATTATGGCAGAGATGAGTTGTTTGGCTCCATTTTGACACCTTGCTGTGCTTTTTATTAAAACATATTTCTAATCAAATGCAAAGAGGCATTTACATCAGCTGAGAGTTTGACCCAGGGACCTTGTAGCTTTTTGTGGAGACACTGCCCTCATATAAATAGCTGTTTGTTCGTGCTCCTGCTCCTATTCATTATGGTCGAAGTCTGAGCTCATGTCTGCTTCTTAACGCACAAAAAGTCTATAAATTCAGGGATGCTTGAGTCATTCTTGAGTTTCATTAACTCAGATGTTACATTATGATAAGCCTGGACAATATGAATGTTAGCTTTCTAAGATCCTATCTCAGGGGAAAAAAAAAGATTCTTTAGCTATTTTGAGCTTTGCAATTAACCACAAATGTAAATCCTCACCGTTAAAGAAAATACAATATATCCCATTACCAAAAAGCAGCAAATGGGATTTAGCTTGTGTTAGAGAAGACATGCTGTCGTTTTTGTTTTTCATTACCAGAATAATTGTAGCAGATTTATTTAACCAATCATTCATCAGCTAGTTTACAAAAGCTCCTGGGGCTGCTGCAGTTGTTGGACAGTTGACAGAATTATTTAGCTGATAAATACAAAAGATAATTTGATTCAAGTATGATTTCTGTGGGACTGAGAAAAACACAGCGGTTGTTTTGTCTGTCTTTGGATTCAAAGAGGATGCAGAATTAGATCTTGGAATACGAGTTGGCTTCACAGTTGGCCTCTGGAAATATCCTGCTCTTTTAAAAATAATTTTAGTCATTAGTCCTGTTTGTAATTAAATAAATATAGCTACATTTCACACTAATTATGCCCTCAGTCCAATAAAGCACTTAACAGGTGTATGACTTTAGAACATGAATAATCCTGCTGGCTCATGTGCTTATGGCTCGATCTGTGCATAACAGCTTGGTTCATCAAAACACAATAAGTGCTTCAGTCTCACTAGAAGCAGTAAGTTTTAGGTGTGTGCTTGAAATTAAGCATGTGTTCAATTGCTTTGCCTGGCTGGCAATGAAAAATAGCCTGTTAAATTAGCTGCATATTGGAAAGCTTTACTGGATCCGGGGCTGTTGGAGCAAGGCTTGGAGAGCCATTTATTTATTTATAATTCACTCTGTGGTACAAATGACCTGATATAAATGCTTCAATTTGTTGTTGGGGCTAATTATTGTGGCACTTGGGGTGCTCAATAAGATTTTTGCTCATGGATCTGGTGACTTAAAAGAAGTCAAGAAGATTGATCAAAAATCTGGAAAATGTGAGAGATGATAAGCTGAGGAGATGTTGGAGCCCTTGCCCCTGGAGGTGCCCAAGAGCAGCAGAGTGTCCCCCTGGATGACAACTAAAATCAGCCCTGCTCTGGGGAGACCTGAGACTTTGGCTTTTGATTCCTGAACCTGGAAAAAAGTTCTACTGATAAATATCTGAGCAGTTCCCATGGTGGTGGTTTTATCATTAAACAAAGAGCACAAATATGTCTGATCTCTTTTCTCCCTTTTTACAAAGGAAATCTTACTGGAAATAAATGAAATGTGACACGAGCAGTGTGTAGACTGAGTTTCTTAGCCAGGCAAATGTTTAATATTTATTTGTCTTGTTGGAATCTTACCTCCCAATTGCAGAGGTAATCTGTTTTACACAGATTAAAATGAAAATTTATACTGACATGATTTCCTGACAAGAGTTAACAACTCAAGTGCCACAATAATACTGCCAAGTACTACTATTTTTTTTTTTCTTCTCAAAAAGCCACACTTCCCAAATGGATCGGAATGTGCTGAATAGAAGAAAATGGTGCAAAATAATTTCCTTCTCCAAAGATGCTCTTTTGTAAGTTGCTGTGAAGAGGATCTGACAGACATAATCTACTCTAGTAAAGTGTGTAATAAAAAATCCTTCACTTAAAAATCTCAGACTCTTACCTGGACTTTAAATTCTCAAGTCCCTTGTGTGTTAGGCAAGTTTAACTTCTTTATTTAGCAAGGAGAGAACAAGTGTCACTTTAACATGTAGAAATCAGCCATGGAAATCTACCAAGACTATGGTAGAAGTGGAGCCAGAAGATCTGTTGTCATTCAACCTATGAGTCTTTTTCCTGCTGCTGCATTAAAAAAGACCTAAGAAAACCATTCCAGGTTTTCCATGCCTCCTTCCCTGCTCAGAGCAGAGATTTAATCACCTATAATATCTTCCTTTGGCCTCTACATGTTTTCCTCTGCAAGATCTGCTGTTTGTCCAACTCCCACCCAAATTTATGTTCCAGCATTTCACCATTTGGGAGCAAAAAGTATCACTTTGTTTCTTTGTTTTTTTTAGTTTTGGTTTTTTTTCTTCCCTCTTCTCCTTTCCTTCCTGATGAGATGGAAGAGCCCGTGATCTGCAGTGTAAGACACCAATATTTTCCGGGCTGGCTTACATCAGTACATCATTATTATTATTGTTATTATGCTCCCCTTCTCCCCCTCCCCCTTATTAATTTATTTATTTTATTGCTGGTGTTAAATGGTTTTGTCAAAAGCAACTCTTTACAGACCATTAATGCCAGAGCAGATGATTGTTTTCCACCAGCCCTCATGAATAATTCAAGCTGCCAGCTCACAGCCTCATCCTCAGCACTGAGGGCTCTTCTGAGGAATCAGGGTTATTAAAGGTAACAATCGTCATGAGTCTCACCTTTGAGCAAGATGTACTCATTATTCCTCGGAAGCAACCCTGTCTTGAAGCAAATCAGTGCTGAGGCTTCTTCCACCTCCTGCTTTTCTCTCCGCCTTCTGCTACTTTTGATGATATTACAGCTTTTGAGTTTCTCCTATAAAGTCGAGGAAAGTGATAAATACTTTGGGACAAGTGGAAGGAAAATGGTGAGAGAAGTGCTCAACAAGCAAGCTGGTTTCCTTTTTCCCCTGTTCCTCTTTCTACACTCATTTATTTCACCAGTTCTCATGCCCCTTGCATGCTGGCTCTCTGCAAGCACTTGAACGAACATGTTTGCTGGCAGAAACATTCTGGGATTCAGGGAATGATAAGGCCAGAATATTAAAGCAATAAAAACTGTGTACATATTCATATACCAGGAACTTGATTATTAATTCTGATAATCTGTTCTCAGCTGTGTTTACAATGGTGGTGAAATCTTATAAGTAAATTGTGAGGTTAGTTCTGAAGCTGGCAGTTGGTCTCACTCATGCCAATCATGGAAGAGAACTGGGAAAATACTTGGAAACCAGCCTATTCCCTTGGATTCACCAGTATTCAAAACAACCATGAAACATCTAGGCTCTCCAAAATGGTATTAATATCAGAGTACGGTAATAATATCATAGTTTTTTGTTTTCTTTGCCTTGGAAGGTGATTTCATATTAGATATTCTGAGGTTTTGTGAATATATTTGTATAAAAATACGGTAACAACCCCTAGACTTATGCACAGCTGAGCTGCAGGTGGCTTATAGTCCAGCCAACTGTTTGCAATTTTAGCAAGTGAGTGGAATTTAGCCCTCCTCAAGTCTAAGGGAAGCTGTTGCTGTGGGCTCTTTGGAGGATAAACAGTGCATTTCTGTTATAATGTGCATGGCATAATTACCAATTGCTTGATAAGGTTTTATACATCACTGGAATAGACTGAAAAGATGGAATTTTTTTGTATACTTTTGTGATGCTTGTGCATTATTTATTTTTTTTTTTAATGAATGTGGGTTGTGTAAAAAAAAAAAAAAAGCCCATTGTTCCTACATTTGCTTGAAAAGCGTTTCAAACACTGGCAAATATCAAAGGCAGTATTGTACCAGGAGCCAGCTAAAGGAAGGAATCTCCAATAGCTGACCATAAATTTTCCAGTTAAATCCATATTTTTCTCAACTTCCCAACCTGCCTAGAATGAGTACATTGCCCCTGGGGACTGGTACAATGCCTGCCACTGATCACATCTCCTTCATCAGCCCTGTTCGAAGGACTGGTGTTCTTTCACACCCTTTTGAGAGAGCTAAATGTCTCCTTTCCTTCAATCCATTCAGTTTATTGAAGAGGAGGTTAAGAGGTGATTTGATCCACTAATAGATAGCAGACAGCTCCATTAATCTAGAGGTGGTAAGTGAAGCATGTAAGGAGATCCAGTGGTGGGAAGGTAAAGCTGCCTGGAGTCAAGATCTGCTATTTTTGACACTGAAGGTAACCAACAACTCACCCAGGACTGCCGTGGGTTTTCCCTCTTTCATGTAAAATACATTGTCTTGAACAGCAGCTGTGAGCTGATAGAGAAATGCCTGGGTGGAGTATGCTGACTTCTGTTCTGCAAGAGAACAGCAAGAGAGCAGGGGCTGGAGAGGGACTTTCCACAAAGGCATGTGGAGGTAGGACAAGGGGGAGTGGCCTTAAGATGAAGTAGAGTAATTTAGATCAAAAATTAGGGAGAAATTCTTTACTGTGAGGGTGGTGAGGCACTGGAATAGGTTGTCCAGAGAGATTGTGGACTCCTTATCCATGGAGGTTTCAAGGCCAGGTTGAATGGGGCTCTGAACATCCTGGTCTACTGGAAGGTGTCTCTGCCCATGGCAGGGAGTTGAAGTGAGATGATCTTTTAGGTGCCTTCCAACCCAAACCATTCTGTGATTCTATGAACACATTTCCTTCTGGCCTAGGAATCTAAGAAGGATGAGGGAAACCCCCACACCTACCCATCTCCCAAGTTTTGCGTTCTTAAACATGAAGGAAAAGACATGGTATTATGATATTCTGTGTCCAAAGAACAACGAACAGAACATACCACTCTATCTTAAAACTAACTCAAAAGGTAAACATGGTCCTAAAATGTCTTTGTTTGTTTGTCCTAATGATTCAGAGCTCTGTAAGAAAGTAGCACTTTTGTTATGGTCTTGTTCTGTAATCTTCAGGTTGTGATGTTGTTTCACCTGCCTTTGGAGGGGCATTGGGGAACAATGTTAACAGGAACAGAACTCATTGCACAGAATGCAATAGTCAATATTTTTTTCCTTGTTGCCAGGACCAACACTGCCTGTTGTTAACTGTTAAAAGGTGGTTCTGCTGCAGCAGAAAGTGTAGGCTGATAACTGCTTATATAAAGAACTTCTTTAATTATTTTTCCTTGTTCCAAGATAAACTGAAGCCTAAGCAGGAGGAAGCCACAGAAGCAACAATTCTGTCACTGTAACAATGGTTCAACTCTTGCTTCTTTTGCTATCAATGAGTAGATGCCAATCAAGCCTGTGTTCCTAATTACTGGGGCTTTAGAAATGAGGCTTATAAAGCTAATTTTAAGTAGCCAGAACTTGGAAAACAGGTTTTATTGATATGGATCTGATCAACAGGCAGGTTGGGAACACGTATGGGAAATACTTCATTTCTCTTTCTAATCCCCCAAAGCTCCTGTTTCCTGAAGAAAACACCTTCAGATTCCTTCTTTGATACATGTGACACAGCTGACTGCTCTTTCCCCTTCAAAGCATGTAGGACAGGGCACTTATTTCAGTGGTGTTACTCTGCACTGTGTCATGTTTTGAATGAACTTGGTTAGTAGGAGGTGACTGAGGCATCACCCTCCCCAGGCAGCCTCAGATAATCCTCTTTGGTTTTGATGTCTGTTTTCCTTGAGTACAAAACAAGTTGTTGTGCTCCTCAAAATGGATTCTCTGCATATTCTGTTTCGTTTCAAGGTCACCTGGAGGACACTTGCAGCAGCATTTGATGGAGATTATGCTCTAAAGGCAGGGACTGAAGAGCAGTTGATAAGGGTTTAAAAACATTAAATTTGTTCACTTGATAAAAGCATAAAATCACAAGGTTATACTTGATCGTGTTCTGTTAGCTTAGGACAATGCTTCTGCACAAATGTCAAGTGATGTGTATATTAATAAACCTCTACTTGAGGAGTATTTTTGTCCTCACAGTGCCTTTCTGTGATAATAAATGCAAGTATTTGTAAACTCTAGTAACTGGGAATGATGGGTAGATTGCAAAACAGCAGTTTGCTTAAGAAAAAAACCCAAAAAAACTATAAAGCTTGGATTTTAGATTTTCAAGATTAAATGTCTTATATGGCTTTCATGCTTCAAACTTTGACCATCTAACACAGTGAGAATCAATCTTTCTCAAAGATCTGTAACATCTCTAATTAGAACTTCAGCAGTGCAGGTACTAATGAACAGTAAAGTGGGACATGCAGGAATGCTGGGATTTTAGGGTTTGGGCTTTCTTGTAAGAATTTTAATCTTTGAAATATTTAATATTCGAATAATGAACTGTAATTCTTTAAAATTTGTTAGCTGATTTAATACTTGCATTCCCACCGTGAGTTGCACGGAGGTGGTATCTGCCTGCTATGATACATCTTCATCCATACTTCTACCATGCTGTGCTCTTGAACATGTACTGATTTGTCTTAGCCTGTTCCAGGCAAAAATGATGAATAGAAACAGTTCAAATATAGGCTGAGATTTCAACTAGAAGTGTCCTCAAAAGCTGGGATTTTCAGGTCTGTTTTCTCCTTCTGCAAAACCCATCAGTGCTGTAATGAGGATCATGTGAAGTTGGTGTGAAAAATCTGTGAAAAGCCTCCGTTTGTCCCAACCAAGTCCTGAACCTTGGTGTAAACCTGGGGAGATTTATGGTTTCAAGATGAAATCAGGTAATGCTGAAATTCTCTTGGGGTTTCAGTACCAGGTGAAATATGTTGTTTATTCTTAGGTTTTCCTTTGAACTTGGTGTTTGAACTCCTAAAAAGAGATTATTTTGGGGGGTGCAAATTGCTGCCAGATGGCAAAGGATAAGTGTCTGACAACTCTTCTATCCTGTAAACATTTAGTCTAGGTGAGTTTTCTGGAATTGGAGGGTGGAAATGACTGCAGGGAGGGCTGGAACTTTGCATGACATTCCTGTCATTGTTTTTCGGGATGGCTGAACTGGCTCAGGCTACCAAAGAGTTGATGAAAACTAAGCACATTCAGAAAATAAATAGTGTTTGATTTATTTCATAGCAAAGTGCCAAGAGTTGCAGCCCGCACTGCTTTGCTCTGTAAAATGTTATGTGACAAAGAGTTCCACGTTAAAAATAAAGATTTGTGTAGAAATGTGCTCTTTTTAAATATTTTAAATCTGCTGCTTGGTAAATTTAAGATTCTTTAGCTGTGGGTTTGGTTTGTTGGCTTATTTTAATAGGGAAAACCTACTCTAGGTTTTCAGTGGAATATCTTTCAGAGCTGCAGTTTTGCATTTATGTACTTCTCTAGCAGTCAGTAAAACCTGCTCGTGCACAATAGAGGCCCAGGAGGTCACAAAGAAGTAAATAAGAGCAGAATATGCACATTTTCAGTGGCAGCTTCTTGATTTTTCTGGCTTGGAGTCATTAGGTCCTGCTCATGTTTGTTCCTAGAAAACTTCACAAGTAGTGAAGATTCAAGGACAGAACGGACTCGAGATGATCTCTGTTGAGCATGGAACAGAATTTAATCCAGCTCTTTGAGTAGTGTGAGGATGGGGCTGTGCTTGATTTTGTTACTGTTAAATGTTTGTGAGTCTGCTATCTTGAAATGCTCACTCTGGAACTGGCTTTATGGCACGGATTAAACCTTCAGATTTTTGTTTTCGTCAAAGTTATGGGGGATGACAGTGAGGAAGAAAAGGAAAAATCAATGACTTCTCCTTTTTCTGTGCCACAGTCTTCCTCTCTGCAACAGTAAAGTAGTTTTGCAGTGAATTATTGGCCTTTTTTGTGTCTACGCAATTACAGAAATCCTGTGAAGGTCCTAGCTGAAATTATTTTAGTGTAATCGATGTTTGGAACTTTTTTTGTGGAGTTCAGTCCCTTTTATGTCAAGCCAGGCAGCACCTATTAAGCTCCAAAGCTTATTCCAGCTGGACCTCTTCACTAGGTTGCCTGATCTGCTGGAACAGAAGATGCTTTAGATAAGTGCATGAGTCCAGAAGTAAAAATCATTGCAATGTCCTAAAAAAGAAAAAAAAGAAAGAAGTTCCCAAACTTCACGCATCTGACCTGACTGGGAAGGTATCTCATGGAAACCTGGACTGGGTTTTTGTTTGGATTCAGTTCAGCAGACGTGCACAACTCTTCTTCACCTGCCGTCTGAACTATTGTTTGCAAGGACTCTGATTACCCTTACCAGATTGCTGCCTGAAGGAGAAGCCTTGGATGAAAATCCCTAGAGTTTGAGCAGCAATGAAAAATACATATCAGCCCAGATATTTCTTCCACAATAACTCTTTATTTTTTTCTGTATGTAAAGACAGTTCTAGACACACACACATTCATTTTCCATTTACAATTTCGAGATGAACTCCAACACCATGGGAACGTTATCTTCTTCTTTTATGTGTATAACACTGATGTACAAGACGTGACCAATGTGGTTCCATCCACATCATGGTGCAGTTTAAACAGTGAAAAAGTTGGGCCACCTGCCATGAAAAACTTCAGCTTGTGGCTTGACTGCTGGGGAGAAATTTCACAGGTCCCATGGAAAGCAAGGCATGAAAATACACTGTGGGACTGCAGCAGCTCATGGGAGGCCTTGCAAAGTCAGAGCTGCAGAGAGTATTTCGTGTCTCTGGCAAATGTGGAGTGCAGGATCTGAGCCATTAATCAAACACTGACAGCCGGCTCGGGGAAGCCGAGTGTCAAACGGAGGAGGGCCTGCAGAGCCCCATCCAAATGGCATCTGGGGGAAAAAAGAGGGGGAAAAACAATGAAAGGAATGTTTATGGTACTGGAACGATTTTACTTACATTTATTCTAAACGTTTGGAAATTTATATTGATCTGAGTAGAAGTTGGTGCTGGGGGGAGTTAAATC
Source organism: Orthonyx spaldingii (assembly GCA_013397795.1). Lineage (NCBI taxonomy): Eukaryota > Metazoa > Chordata > Aves > Passeriformes > Orthonychidae > Orthonyx > Orthonyx spaldingii. Next base: position 1,018,174 of record VZTJ01001640.1, on the reverse strand, counting down.
AGCATTCCCTGTTGCCCTGTCAGGTTTGATTTATGCTGGGCATCTGACAACCACTCAGTTCAGAAACCTTTCAGAGCCTTCTTTTCTACTTCCTAAGCAAAGCAAATGAGCGTTTAGAAAAAAAAGTAAAATAAAAAAAACCCACCCCAAAACAACAACAAAAAACCCCTTATCCTGAACTAAATTTAGAGACTTCTGCACATCTGGTGATGCTAATGTCTCTGTGATGTGTGTCCAGATGTCTGCTTAGAGAAGGTGGAAGTTTATTCAGCTTGTTTATGTATAGTATTTGCTGACTTCAATTTTGGCAATCTGTGTATAGCTGCTTTTGTCAAAATAACACAGCTTTGTCTCCAGTTTCCCCTCTTTTTTAATATTCTCTCTTTCATGGAATTCAAATATTGCATAATGCAAGAAAGATTCTTTTATTGCATTTATTACATGTGAAAATTAAAATGATAATCTGGTTTGTTGTCTTTGAGTTCATGTATATATTGGAAAATGCAGAGCTGACCCTTATGAAGTCCATGTTTTTTCTGCTCCATTTATTCTGGGAGGAGTCCATCCTTGGTTTTCCCAGTGATGAGAGGTACATGTAGTCACTGATGTGAGAAAGGAGGTTTTAAAACTTGTGGTGCTACTGGAAATTAAGAGAAAGTCATTAGCATCACTAGGGTTATGTTTGATTTTCAGTAATGCCACAGAGGCCAGCTGATCATTGGTACAGTGATATTTACATAGCTCTCCTGGAGATCCACAGCTAAGAAACGTCCTGGGGTTTTTGGTGGGTTTGTGGTTTGGTTGTTTTTTCCTTCTTTCTACTGTTTTACTACTGATTGCCTTATATTACCAAAAGTATTGCTTACCTCTTGCCCATCTAAGATATATTCTAGATATATAGAGACATACATCATCTGTATTGGGTATCCATATAAATGAAAGTGTTTTGGGATGGGATCTTCAGGGAAGATCTGTTGGACAGTACCATGAGGTGCCCTCTCTGAAGCTGAGTTCATGAATGTTGCACTTAGCAGGTGCATTTTATGACTTTTTTTGAAATCCCTTTCCAGAACAGAATGGTCTCTCCAACGTGGCATGGCTGATAGGCAGCCCCGAATCCTCATCTGCAGAGAGCCTGTAGGGACCTGTAGGGGCTGGAGCTGGAAATAGAACCAAGATATTCACCTCTGCCATTCAAGGTGGTGTATAGAAGTGTGTGTTTGTGTCAACATGCAGCCTAAGATCTACCACTTTGGTGGTACAACAGCTTCAGTGACATGGGTATAGTGAAAGGACTTGCTATGGACACTCAGCCTTTTAAAAAAACCTTTAGAGGCTTTTGTGGGCTTGGTTTTTAGTTGGAATTTTCAGTTCCACATGTGCACCGCAACCTGTTGCCATGACTCACAGTCGTTATCCTAAGGGCAGAATTGGAAAATTGCAGTGCAATCTGCAGCCCTGCTACAGCTACAGAGACTGCAGCCAGGCTGCTGCTTCTCTGGAAAAACTGGCTGGAAGTGGGAAAACAAGTCCATTAGACTTCAACCAACTTTTGTTCCCTAAGGAAATGAGCTCTTCTTGGTAAGACAACAGCGGAATATAAGATGTATAGAAAAATCTTTAAGAGATTAAACAAGCTAAATTCTGTCATAGACTATCCTTAAAACAGAGACAAAAGAGGAAAAAGTAGGAAAAAAAAAAAAGAGGCTGAACTTCCAGTTACCTCTTGTGTGAAAAACAGCCAACTTAGCCAAGTCAACAGTGAACTCTGTCTGCTCTTCCCCTGCTGAAAAATTCAGGCTTGTCTCAGGGAGGTTTCTGGAGTGCAGTGAGTGTGCAGTGGGCTGCATTGGCAGGTAACACAATTCCTCAGCTACAACGGGCTCTTGCTTCCAAGGCATTTTAATTTTTACAGCTCAAGTGGCTCCAAGGGTGCCAAAACAATCAGGGCTTTGCATTTCATGTTCTTGCAGTATAGGGCCTGGGATCTGATTGCTAATCCCTCAAGGTGGCAGTAGCTTAATTAAAGCTATGTATCGGTGAGGAGATAATTGTAATGTCCTTTGAGTAGCTGCTCCTAATTTACGCCGTGTACAGCCTGATACAGTCATCTATAATGTATCAAAGGTCCACGCTAGATTTTAATGTAAAGCCGTGTAAGATAAATGAAGAGTACATGTGGCAGGTGCTCAGTACATGCATTTAGATTAAGCCCTGCTCATTGAGGTGGTGATTAGATGAGTTATGTCAGGGAATTGTAACTGCTTCAGTGGATGAGGAAAAGGTTATTTCGAAGAGCTCATTTTAACGGCGTAGCTGGCACATAATTCAGATATCAAACAATAAATGAGAGCAGGAAGGGTGCAGAGTGCAGATGCTGAGTCCCGTGGACAATACACACACAAATGCAATGGAACTTCTAGGACAGCAAAAAAAGCTATCTGAGTAATGCTCTCTCTGATTAGCTTTAAATACCTGGTAAGGATATTTAACTACATCAAAAGTGAGCTTAGAGTGTTATTTGTTCAGAAGTGGGGGCTCAGCCATAGTTCATTTGCTCTTCCTGTCTCTGTAGACGCAGGAGCATGCAGGTCAAATCCATCAGAGCAAAGGTGGAAGCACAAGGCTTGTCTTCCTCAAACAGTTTCATTAGCAAGAGCATCATTGTGTTTATCAAACTGGCAGAACTTCTGAAAGAGATAGTTGGGACTTGCTTTTTCAGCACTGCAGCAAGATCATACAGAAAATATGCACTGATGGGTTTATTAACTCTCCAGTAATATATGAGACGCTTTTGCCTGTGCTGTTTCTCAGCTGGGCTGTGGCAAACACTGGATCAGAGGATTTGGGGAGCACTAATAGGCCATGCCCTTCTCTGTAGACCGTGGGGCTGGTAAGTGAAGGGGATGAGGCAACTCTAAAGAGAAGAGAACCTGAGGGCAGAGGAAAGGGCTCATAGCAAGGATTCCTAAAAGGGAAATAGGATGAAAATGGAATGAGAACTGTGCATGTGTAATGAGCAACTGTTTAGATCTGTTCAGCATGTATTTTTGTTTTATATCTTCAAAGATAACAGTACAGCCTGGAAATCCAGGCTCTGGCACTCGCTGCCCTCTGTGCCTGTGCACACACTCAAAATGTCAGGAACGTGCTGCTAGGTGTTCACAGGAGCCTCTCTTACCAGAAACTGGTTCTTGAAGGTTTTTTCCCCCAGCAAGTGCAGTGACATGCTGTGAGGTTTTGCAGCCACTCTTGCTGCATTAGCCATTTTTGCCTTAGTCTTTTCTCTTAAAAGTCAGTTGAGATCACAGCCCCTGCTATGCCAAGCACAGCATTAGAAAAGGCAAGGTGGGAAAAGAGTGAGATGTAATTCAGCAGGGTGACTCCCAGCAGGTAAAACTGGAGCCAAGTGGTGCCATGAGGATCCAAGCTTTAAATCAAATGTACATGAGAGGGAATATGCTTCCAGCTTCTTTTGGTCAGGGATGGAATCTCCACAGAAAACACCCTCTAATAAGTTAATATTACTGGGTGATGAGAACCATGAAATACTGAATTCCTCACCTTCCCATCAGCAATACCTGCTCTGTCTCCTCCTGTGCACTCTATTAAACCTCACGAGCAAGACAAATACCCTGTGACAAGTGACCAGTCTTCCATGTCCTGCTCCAACCTCACAAAACAGAAGGCTCCCCTCAGCCAAGGCTCCTGGAGGGGAGCGTTGGAGCGGTTGTGTTATCTCTTCCTGTTACACCAAGGCTTAGCAAACCGTGCCATAAAAGACATAACATTCAATTGACCTTTTGCTTATCTATAAACGTAAAATGAGCTACACAGACCCCGATCCACCGAGGGGCCATTTCTGAGGAATTTATTTCCTTTTACCAGCCATAAAAATAAATTGCTCCGCACAAAGAATAGGCTCAAAAAATTGTGCTGCTCGCCTATAATAAGATTATTATGAAGGAGATGTTTCTCCCTGGGCAATCACAGCCAGCCAATGTGTTATCAAATTTTGATCTTGTCAAATTGCTAGGCACTGCTTAGTGTTCTAGGGAGATTTTGTGTGTTGAGCTGGTCTTTTGTAACCTTCCAGGGCCTGACTACCCCAGAGTGGCTGGATTCAGGGATTGACTCCTATTCTTTGAAGGATGGATTATTCTTTTTTGCCTCTGTCCTACTTTTAAGACAGATTTGCAGAGTCTTACACAAAACATTCAAAGAATAAAAAAGTAATTCTTACATGTCATATCAGTCTATTTGGACAAAGCCAGGCAAAACTGTTCTGAAAGGCACTGGGAGGATCAGGTAATAAGTCAGGATTTATCCAGCCCATTTCTCTTTATGGAGCCTAGGACAATGAGGCTGGCTATCAATCTTGCTAGGATTGTAACTGAAGACTTTGGCTCACTCACGACCAACTTTTCATTCTGCCTTTTCAATGAAATTCATAGTGGAAAACACTCCTCCTAATGACAAATACACCTTCTAAAAGGATAAACCCCAGTGCATTGACTGTCTGTGATTAGAGGTCAGGTATTATCAGGATTAGGGTCTTTTGTGTTCGTTTGTGTCCTGATGTGTCATGTACTGATGGAGATGCTGGGCAGGGGACTGGTAAATCCTAGAGTCAGGGAATGAGCTCTCTTTTTGGTGCTGTGATGTTCTGCTGTCCTTGTCTTTGCTTCCCATCCGCCTTTTTGGGCTCATTAGCTGCTAGATTCCCATGGCAGAGGCTATTCCTCATAATCTGTTTGCAGTGAGTGCAGCTCAAGGTGTGCATTGTCACCTGAAACTGCACTGCAGGGCCTCCCAGCACTTCATCACCTAGAGCAGATTCAGTCTCAGGGTTTCTACAGGTTGGGTTTTGCACCCAGATACACCTCGGTATAAGAACTTCTTGTCCAGCATCTCATTGTGAAGGACAACTCATCACATCTTGGAGGCTGTTCCTCTCATGAGCAAAGGGAAATGCCAGAATTGAGGAGGGGAGGTGGTGTGTTTTCCTTGGGATCCAACATGCTTTGGTGCAGCTCTGTGTGGGGCCTCTTTTTCCTCCTATCACGACAGTGAAGCACTAAATGAAATATATTTACTTTAGATCTAATCAGGCCATCGCTTTATGCTTTCTGAGTATTTATTGTTTGCAAATGTATTGGGAGTTTAAATCACTATGTAATGGTGATTAATCTACTATATTGTGAAAGTTCAAAATAACCTCCTCTGTTTTCACATGTTACTAATTAGGAAACAGTGGATTAGTAAAATCTGCATGAAATGTGCATTTAGAACCATGATTTTAAGTTGTTTCACTTAGTTTCTCAGTTCCTACATATTTATTTCAGGATAAATAGTGCAAACCTCATTTCTTGTTCAATGGCCCTGCAACTACAGACTACCCATGGTGCTGTGTCTCATGGTAGCACTATATATATATATGTATATATATGGGTGTGTGTATAAATACATGTAAAATTCAGATCTGTTTCTAAAGGGACTGCGTTTTCTCATTCTCTCCAAGATGAGCAACTTGGAAAGCCCCATGTTTGGGCCAGGAGGGACCTGGGTGCTCTGAAATGAGCCTTTGACAAGCGTTTGGGGAACTGGCTGTGATTTTAACAACCGGTTTGACTACACTGCCTCCAACAGATCTGGATGAGGGGCCTATATTTGGCAGGAAGGCTTTATAGTGGCATGGCTTAACCTGGTAAGATGCTGAAGTAATTTTCCTATTAGGAATCTGGCTTTGCTTTGCATGAGTACAGCATGTCTGCAGTTGGGGTTTCTGATGGGAGTGTTCTTAATTTAGCCCGAAGCTCATGCAGATCAATGTCTCTTCAGTTAACCACTTATTTTTATCAGTGATACTGAAAGAGCAGGTCCCGTTGCTTTTAAATCACTCCAGAGTTCATGTTGAAGAAATCAAATCAGTCTGGAAATAAAAGATGACCAAAAGAGGTGATCTCTGTTTGCTGCTAAATGGGGTCAGCTCAGTCCGGGTATTGAAAAGGGAATGGTGATCCGCTTGTACTTTCCTTAATGTTTGTGTTCTTAACTCTTGATCATGCATATGCAGCTCCAAAGGGATCAAAAAGAGCTTAAAGTCCTTAGCAGAAGGATTCTTTTGCTCCACTCTATATTGATGGATCTAAAAGTGACACAGAGCTGTGCAAATGGACTGCAATAGACCGAGGATCCGGCCTGGGGTGCCCACAAATCCAACTCCTTTCCTGCCTTCGCATCTCTGCCCCTCTCCCCTCCCGTGGTAAATAGCCTCTAAAACAAACGCACATTTTTAAGCATTATGTCGCTTCTGGGCAGCAGCCAGGGGATAAGATTAGCACCATTGTCATCAGAAAGAGCAAGGGCTGTCTCTTTGATGAATGATATTGGATCGTCAGGATTTGTTATTTTTTTATTTAATGTGCCTGTGTATTTTTGGATATGAATGTCCCCAGATAGCCTCAGAATGGAGGGGTAGGGGAAGGAGAGGGGTGAAGAGAGAGTGATAAGGGAGCTTTGCTGTCAGCCCATTTTCTCATGTCTTCATCTTTATGGGGGAAAAACCCCAAGGTATGAAACACAGGCGCGTCACTCTTGACCCTCTGTGCCACAAGAAAGACCAAAACTTATTGAACAGTTAACATCACTTGGCTCATCACTCTTTTCTCTCCCCTTGTGAATTTTTCATCCTTATTTAGCTGCCTGGCTCTTTGGAATACCAAAGGTAATGTCAGTCCTGGCAAACTGGGAATCATGACATTTTGAGCTGGGCAGCTGCTGGTGAGAGGCCATATGAGCCCACGGTGCCTGAAGCCCCAAGCATTTTCCTTCTCTCTCCCTTTGTCTGGTTTTCCTCTGTCCTCTTCTTTCCAGCCTCTGCTACAGCCCCTGGGATAGAGGCCATTTTGTGTTCTGTGTTTTTCACAGCACCTATTGCCACTTCTCACAACTGGCAGATCTCAGATTTGGAGAAAGCAAGTAATGGCATTCACATATCTAAAGAGTTTCTCTTACAAATATCAAGATGCCCTTTCAAAAGGGAGTAAGGAAAACAAATTCTGTATTTTGGAGATATAAGTCAACTGTAGCCGAATTTGGTGGTTTTGTTGTTTGTGGTTTTTTATTTCCTCCCCAGCCTCTTACTTTCAAAAGAACTAAGGTGTTTTTAAATTGGGGAAAACCCCCCCACCGCAAACACAATCCAACAAAGAAGCAATTGTTTCTTGGAAATTATTTTAGTTGCTAATTTCACTGCTCAATCCAATGTGATGTGAAGCAAAGACAAGTGCTATCACTGGGAACAGCATGAGATTGCTTTGTGATCTTAACTCCCTGTACCCTTCAGATGGAGCATCTGTGGCTTCACCCACTGTGATTCATTACAGAGATTATGTATTAAAATAGACATGCCTTTTATTACCTGAGAAGCAGGGAACATCCTCATCACTGTGCCCCATGGCAGCCCATGCTGATTTCACCATTTCTTTTTGCCCATCAAGTGTGTCCACTTGATATCACTTGTCTGGGGCTGGGGACAAGGATTGTTATTTCCACCTGTATTTAGATAATGCCCAGTGCAATGTGGTGCTGTTCCTGGTGCCAGAACTGCAGTACTGGAAAAAACCCAACAGAAATCCAAAATGAAATTTGAGGTAGTAGCTTTTCCTCAGCATAATTTCTTCAGTATAACCCCTGTGTTCAGTGATATAGAAATTATCAATTCCCAGTGTTACTGGAGCTAGAGTGAAAATCAGCCTTGCTCTAATGAAACAATTTCCTTCTTTTCTCTCTATGGGGAAGCTCATAAGCTTTTCTTGTATTAAAGGAGGCTGTGTTTTTTGGAAAAGGGAGAATATGGTCCCTTAAAGCATTGAGGAGGAACACGCAGCACGTGGCAGCACTGGGATCACTGCAGTCTTCCCATTGTGTGACCATCCACCTGGGTCTCTTCATTCTCTCTTTCCAATTTATTTCCTTACATAATAATGACCCAGAGGAGGGTCATCACTTTGCAAACACCATTTGGCTGCATTTTGATGAGGGATTTGAATCACTCTGACAAATGGGAACCTTCTGCATGGCTGGTTCTAGAGGTGGGGGAATGAGAAACCTCTCACCCAGCCTGGCCTGTGCTTTGTCCTGAAGGTCTTTATATGTCCTGAAGGCCTTTATACCTGAGCAGACACATGCATGAAGGATTTAGCAATATTAAGGTTGGATGATGAAGGGGAGGACTATGGGGAATAGTAGCATTCAGCAAAGGGAATTTCAGATAATTTGAGCAATTATAAGCAGATAATGGATTTATTTTTGTCCTTTCTCCCCTTTCCCTCTCCTTTTTTATCACCTCCTTCCCTACCTTGAACCCAGCTCCTCATGCACCTGGGCTACTTGGGCTGATGGGGGTAGTTAGGGTATAGTTGCAATGTACTATTTGTGCTTTCCAGGGCATTTGGAAGGGCTGTAAAAAGCCAGAAGGTAATTTTACATTCTGCTGAAGGGTGGTCAGGCCCCAGGTGAGCTTGTGGTGGGCTGGCAGTGGTGTTTTGAACCTGGTACTACGCGATAACACCTTGAGATTCAGAGTGTCTGGCTCTGTGCTGTGACCTCTCAGGCCACTTGGGATCCTCCAGTTACAAAATGCAGCAGGAGAAATTCTTATCTAAAAGTTGAAGGGATTAAAAGTGCTACTACAGAACCAATTAGTACTACCTCGTGTCTTTTTATCAACTGTGTCAGATGTGTCCTACCTTTGTTCTGGAAATGAAGATCAGCTGGGAATCCTTATGCAAAATGACATTGCCAGTTTATGACCTTCCAGAACTGAACTTGTGTGCGTTCTCACCAGGCTCTCAGCACGCTGGACCCCTATCAGTATGCTGGGATGTGTTTTAAATTAGTGCCTGAGGGGGGAATGGGATTGAGTCGTGCACCACATGCCCAACTCAGCTGAACTTTCTTTTTATGCTTTTTATTAAAGTTGTATATCATCAGGAGAGTGTGAAAGTCACATTACAGAAGGGAAATCATCTCCCCAGCACCCTGGCTTGTCAGGCTATTTTGCATAATAACTTACGGAAATGAACTGGCCACTTCTGATACTTGAGGACAGGCTGGGAGAGCAAGAGCCTTCTGAGGATTTTATCACAAAACAGCCTTATGTGGCACATCTGGTTTGTTTTAAGCATCTCTGTGTATTGGGAAGAGAGCAGCAGGGGATGGGCCGGGATTGCTTTATTTGAAATCTTCTGCAGTGTTTCTGTGTCAACTGTTTATAATGAGAACAATGGTCTTGGGAAAACTGCAACCAGGAGCAGAGCAGCCAAACACTTGAGCCACTAATGTGGAAATATCTGTTGGGTTTCTTCACCTGCTTTACTTCCCTGCTGTCTCCAAAGGGCAAGTCCATGTGAATGCTGCTATGGAGGTGGGATTTACCTTGTGAAATAGCTGAAGAAGGCTGAAATTCAAATCAGCCCCCTTTGCTCCAGCGCAGTCTCTCATTAAACGTCCCTCTATGTGCAAAATCCAGCTGTCTAAATTATAGCTAATTACGTAATTTTCAACTGTTGCCAGGGCTTGCTTGCTAATTTGGTGTAGTTGTGGCGAGCAGAAAATGGATGCAGGATACTTCTATGGGGCAGCAGTTAAAGAAGTTCTGGGGATTTACAGCACCTGTGACTTGGCCCAAGACTTCTCAAATTGCAATGCACAAGGTTGCCATTTGTAGCTTGAATTACACACCTGCCCTGGCACACGTTCAGGAAAAGACATTACTTTAGTCACCACCCATATGTTTCTGGGCCTTACATTGAAGAATGAAGCAGTGAAGGAGAGCAAAACAATAGATGACTCTGGATAGCAAAGTGCTATCCTCAGACCTGGACTAACACCCAAAACACAGGGCAGAACTTCTAGGTGTGCAATTATAAAAATAGAGTTTCAGTCTCTACAGTTTGTGCCAATAGGCTCATCAGAAAGTTTTCAGAATTGTTTGGCTCTTCTGTGAGCGCACAGATTTCATACTGCCAAAAAATCAATTAAATTGTAAATTTCTTTTGCACATAATTAAATAACAAGCAGGGACAATTCCCCAACCAGACTAAATGCATTGGATTCTCCTTTAGTGTCCAGGTCTCCCTGCTCTTACCAGCTGTTGTGTTTTTTTCATGACACAGCCTTACAAACTGCTATTTTACATTGGAGATCTTAAGGAAAGAAAACAATTAATTACACCTCAGAGCTAATTGGAATCAATACTTAATGTTTTTAGCTCTCAGTTAATTGCCAAATGATGTATCACTACTTTGATGATGAAAAATAGATGGGTATCTCAGGTTCTTCCTCTAGGGTGTCATTCTGTTGACGTACTAGCTGGCTCCAGTGTTTTCCTTTCCCTCCTGCCTGCCCCTCTGTGATCTAATTCTCTTGCTTTAAATCCCATGTCAAAGGTTTGATAATTTGATTATCAAAATATAGTAGTAATTTATAAAACCTGCAAGGCTAAGATGCTATTTATTTATTGGAAGATGTAAGGAGTTTTAAAGGGGACCCTTGGAAAATGTTTCATGTCATTGCTGTCTTCTGATGCAGCTGATCAAGTGTTTGTTTCATTTCTAATCCATGGAGGAAAGGGAAATCTATCTTTACTTGGTTCTCACAGAATCACCCAGGAGTGTCTGCAGTAATTGAATGCCTAAAATTGCAGCTGGGGGCTCTCCTGAGGGTTTCAGAGGTGCACAGGGAGGTCAGACCACGAGTACCTGTTGATGTCCTGCTGATTTCCTCAAATAACAATTCTCCCCGTACCCTGTAAAACTTGTAATGTGCTACATGAGTTCTGTGCTAGGCTGGCTGTGAGCACCTCCAGCTCTTGTTCCTGAGGGGCCCCCCCACACAGCCACTCTGCCCAGCCCCAAACTCTCCAGCTTGATAAGCAGCAATATTGTCTTTATCCAGCCAGCTCACACCATGGCGTAATACGCCCAAATATACCCATGCACTCAGTAGGGCTGACTCACACAGCACAAAATATTTCCACCAATAAACACTAATAACCAGGTGCCAAGTGTTAACTGCTGCCCCTGCTCATGGCAACGTGGACAGCCAGGCTGAGGACCAAGTGTGGCCCTGGTCGGTGGAGGTGCCCAGTGGGTCTGACTCAAGTCTGACTAAAGCAAATCTGTTGGTGTTAATGTTAAATAGAAATTAACACTTAGACACATTCTGGTAGTGCATTGACACCCACAATTTTTATTTGTGGTATCCAGCGTTATTTCACAGTTGGAATAGTCATTTTATAAGCATGGTAAGGACTCTCGAAAATGTTTTGTCATTTCCTTTCCACTCAGCTTCTTCCCAGAGAAACAGGCATGCACAGAGCCCTGTTTATGATACCCACATTAATAATCAAATGTGTGTGTGTAGGTGTAAGGATTGCAAATAAACACGTCTTAAAACAAGATCTATCTCCCTGCCCTGAACTGGCACGCTCCCAAATGAACTCAATTGTAAAATTCCCTCATGCTGAATTTGGATTTTTTTCATGTGTAAAAGCTGATGACCTCACAAGGCCTCCACATGGAGTTAGGGGAGTGCTAAAGCCCTCCAAGTATTTGGTGGTGGTGTGAGCACTGAGCAAGGCCCAATCCATGGGAAAGGCAGACATGGAATGGACTCTTTGCCTGTGTGCTGGCTTGCCTTGTGCTGTCTAAAGATGGCTATAAATGAGTATGAAGAGCAATGTTTTCCTGTATCTGTTCTCAATTTTTCTTTCTGCAGTTGACAGCCCTTGTGCATGGCCAGTTGTTCTGTTTTCTGTCTCTACAGTCCTGCTGTTTCTCTTGGATGGCTGTGTGAGGGTTTTTTAGGTCCCTGACAAACATGGATAAAACTTAAGGGAGAGCAAGCAGTGAGGTGCTCCCTCTAGTTTAAAAGTTTTCATGATGCTGTGACCCAGGGCAACATCACCTTTTCAGTCAATACAGTAGAGAGACAGGAGAAGCTGGAAACAAATGTTATCAGACCTGGTTTGGGATTGACTCTAGGTTGTGAGGCTGCTTTGGAGAATGGTTCAGCTAAGAACTCTGTGTTGTATTTTTCTCACCATAAAGGTCCTTCTTGTGGAGCTCTCATTGCTGTTGTGAAACTTTCTTGGTTATGTGACCTCTGTGGCAAAGGGGCATCTTTGGGTGACCCCTTGCCAGTGCTGGCAATGAGCAGTGGCTGGGTCTAATATTTGGTCTTTCAGTACATGTTTTCTTCCTTGAGCTGATTGAAACACTTGTAACTTTTTTTTTTTAGTAGAAAAACTGCATTTCTCATTGAAAAAAGCAGCTCTCTAGAATATCCAGTTCTATGCACTGTGAAAAAGGACTCAAATCTCAATACTGTTGGATAAAAACAAAATCAAGGCAAAAAAAGCTCTCCCTCCCTTTCTTTTTCCTATCATTATTAAAAAGAGATTAAAAAAAACTCCATTATGAGATAAATTTAAAATAATGTGTTTTCTGGGATGGAAATAGAATAGATGGATGACTTTCAGCCTAATTTAGTAACTACCATTCAAGATATAACTTGGAAAGAACTTTCTAAAGCTGGAAAGTTATTCTAATGACATTTGTGACTGGGGAAGCATATGATTTTCTTTTGTGCTTTGATTAATATTCTCTATTACATTAGGGAGTTTAAAAACTGAAGGAATACTTTATCAGTGTTGTTCTGCCATTCCTTTAATGCAAACCAACCTCCTTTTGTGAAATGAAAAAGCAAATTGGCCAGCGAAGGACTCTGGCCTTTTCCTGACCTGTCTGATGGAAAGCTGAATGTGGTAACTCTCCTCTGTGCCACCAGATGTGTGTCCTCACAGTTAAACCTGAGGCAACACACATCTGGGAGAAGGCAGATGTGTTTCTGGGGGTGAATGTAAAACATTTCTCTATGTTTTATTCCTTTTTGAAGGAGTTGTGAAGTGGGGTGTGATTGTGTGTAAGCAGCTCGGACAAGGCAAATGAAAGGAAGAGCAAACAAAGAGGAGGAGGTGAGGGACTTCATCAGGGAGTTTGCTCGCAGCCTGAGAGAACTGCTAGCACAGGCCTAAGAGATGAAATAAGATTTAGCATAAGAGAAACCTGTCTTTCAATTGCATCCAAGCCCCCCAGGAGACTCAAAGGCACAGGAATCTGCACATGGGTCTCCACATCTGGAAGAGAACATGGGGTGATGAATTATTCATGGATTATCTACTTGTGCTCAGGAATTTCTCTTTATTCATAGTTCAGGAGCACCAAAAGAAAAAAAGGATAAAAACTTGTATCACACCTGCCTTTTAATTTAGAAGGGTATTACTTGTAGTGCTGTGGGCAAAGTCATCTGGACACAGTTGCAGGGTTTGCAGGATGAGGTCTTGAATCATGGCAGGCTTTTATTCCATTTTTTAGACAATCTGCAATAGGGCAGAGAAAATCACTGTGAAAAAGACAAATGTCTGGTAATTGACAAATAGCCCCACAATTTTCCAAACATTTTAAAATTATGTGCAGCTTCATCAAGTCTGCAAAGAGCTGAGAAAAGGTTCTGAAAGATGCATTTGCAGGGCTCTCCAGGCATTGCCAGTGCCTTTGTTTTAATTTGGAGTTGAATTAATCTTAGTGTTCCAGGCTGATAAATGTAGAAAGTCCTCTGAGAAATCAATTGATTGTTTAGCATCCTTGCAACATCTTAATGTAGATGAGAGGGGAAGATTTGGGCTGACCAAGACAGAGTTGGCTGTAAGGGAAGAGGGCAAGGAATTCTTTTCCGTTTTCTTGCTAAAATAATTCCCAGTGCAATGGACTTTTTGCAAAATCTCTCTACCCTTCCCAGCTGATTGGTATGCCCATGGAGCCAAACTCATCCCAACTTAATCCTCTGTAAATAATGCTTTAATATATTACTTGGGAATTCGGGGCCCAAAGGTCCTATGTGTCCTGAGAAAATGGCCTTTCCAGAACCGTGTGTTTTAATAATGAGGAGTTTTGGATCTAATTTCTCTTTTCCAGTCTGTGGCCAGTTATGTCTCCTGTGCTGTTGCACAAATTTGCCTGTTAGCTCACCAGCCCTTTTCCTTTGCCAGTGCTTCTTCCCCCCTGCCCTCTCTCCTACACAACATTAACAGAAAGCAGCCTCGTTACTCAATCTGCTTGGGGTCACATGCTCTTCAGTTTTCTACTTCTTCATTAGCAGAAAGAATCGTGCTTTTGCTTCCAAAGGTGTGGAGCTGCTGTTCACCCTATAAGAGCTTTCCCAAATGAGCCAAGGCTTTTATAAAGTCAGGCTGCAGATATGCTCATTGTGTTTTTCTGTGGCATATTGATTGTTGGCATGGTTAGAAATACCAGCTTTTATTCTATTTTAACAGCTTCTGGGCTCATGCAAGGGAGTGACACAAACTGTTCTCAGCTGAAATCAGACACACTGGGTTAGAATAAACTGATAGTTTAAATGTTCATTAACCAGAGTCCCATCTTGGGTTAGCAGCTGGGAAAAAGTATAGGAGTAAATGAGCTATTGGATCTAAATTTGTACCTTGTGATGGTGCTTCCCTTGGATTGCCTGCTCACTTCCTGAATCCTCGTAAAACCTAATGCAGGAAAGGTTTTGCTTTTTAGCAGGAGAAGGTATGACACAGACAAACTCTTCAAGGAGTCTGTGGATCCTGTTCCCTCCCCCCTACTACTTTTGGCACACATCTCTATTCATGTTTTCATCCCTGATAGAACTCCCTGCACTTCTGTGTGAAAGGGAGAGCTGTGAGAGGCTGATTTTCCATTGTGGATGTAATGCAACTGTACAGGTTCAGGCCTGGGCAAGAATATACACCCATGTTTATTCACACCCTGCCTGGCTTGGAGGTAGCTGTCTTTGGAGGGAAGTGATCTCATCTCAGAGTTCAGGCAGCACAAAATCTTTCCCAGACAAATGACCTGCAGCGTCCAGCAGAGGGAAGCTTTGCTGGCTGGTTGGACATTGCCTGGCCTGGTGGGTCTCCTTGTCTTAGGGTAGTCAGGTAGCTGGTGGTAAGAGAAAACATCTTTCTGAACGAGAGGCTGCCAAGCTGAGAGATATTTCTGGGAGCAGTTTGACAGAACGCAGTAGTGCTGGCAGTGACCCCTCTACTACCTGTACACACTTCCCCAGTTGGGGAAATCAGCTTTAGGCTGGGGAGTGGTTGGAAAAGTCACATCCATGTTATGTAGCCCCTAAAGAGGTCTTGTGGATTCAGTGGGCAATCAAGGGGAAGGAAGGCAGATGTTCAGTCATACCTTGCAGCACAAAATATCCTGGGCTTTTCTAAATTCACTGGCAAAGGCTGATCTGCCTCAGCCGATGTCAAAGTGCCGATTGGATTTTCTGAATGTTTCTGCTCCCAGCACAAATGAAAAGCACCGTTCCATGCCAATGCTCTCAGTAAAAGTGACACTTTAAAAGGTCATGGCTGTGGAGTTTGTGTTCGTTTCAATTTATCAGTCTTACAAAATTGTTGCATTCTTCCCTTCTCCCTGCTAGACAGGCTATGGATTTGTTATTCCTTTTATGCCTTTTCTTTTTTTGTCAATCAACTCCTAATAAGGCACTGAAAAAATCCAAAGCAGATGACTGAAGGACAGCCATTCTTGGTTCTCTTTGAACTCTGGGTTTTCCATCTTTACTCTGGTTAAGAAGAACTTCCTTGAGCTGGTGCATTGGAAACTGGATTTTTCTAGTGCTTATAACTGCACTTTTCTAGTGCTTCTGGTAGAGACTAGAGGTCCAGACTAGGAGTAAAAGCAGAGTGATTTCAGGATCAGGACTCAGCCTTAGTCTTTACTTATTCTCATATGTTGAAATGAACAGGAAAATGCCTCAGTTTCTCATTGTTGGCACTTCCTTTTCAAGTGGAGTTCGTTTCTTCAGGAATCCTCCCCTGGGTGTCAGCAGAAGAACCAGGTACTGCTGGAAAAGGAGGACGTTTGGGTTGAGATGGGGCATCGTTAATGCACACAAGTTGTTTTGCTGTTGGGAAGGTCAAGGAAAGACATGACTTAGGGAAGGATTGGTTTATTCTCTGCTTTGGAATTGTTGGTCTCTGCTGGGTGAGAGTTATTGGCCTCACCGTGGCTTTTCCTGGTAGGGGAGTGAAAGGTGGGCTTGTTGCTTGAGATGCAGGTTATGTTTTTTCCTGTCCTTTCCATCTCTGAATCTCCTTTCCTGGGAACTGTGCTCTCCCCTAAGTTCAGGACCATAAATAGGTGCTGCTCAAAGCACTGCTAAAGGGCTCAGCAACTGTGTCTTCCATAAACTCTTGAACACAAGGGATGGAGCAAGGGCTGGAGGATATGTGAGCATCTGGGAAAAATGTGTCTGTGGAGGGAGGTAATATCTGGCCTGCCCTGACCCCTGTGGCTCTGGGTCAGTGTAGGCCCATCAGGAGAAGGGCACAGTGTTTTAAGCCTAGTCCCTGTCTTTGTTAGCCCACACAGATCACGTTTTCTGTGCTGTGAACAAAGGGCTTGAACCACACCCTAAGAGCGCAGGGTGCCTGACAAGGTCCGCTCTTACTTCTCAATCCTTGTGCTTCAAGGCATAAAAAAAGCAAAATGGAGAGTTAATGCATTGACATCAGAGGGAAGGAGGACAGCAAGATCACATTTCAAGGAGATCTGAATGTGGCTGATGTTTCTCTCGCTGTTGCCTGCGTGTGTTTGTGCTGTGCAGACGAACAGGTTGGTCAGCATGAGCCAGAGCAGCTGAACTCAAACCAAAGGCTAAATTAAACTAAGATGTCTTTGCTCTCTGGAACCCTAAATAATGTCAGGTTCCCAGATCACAAGTGAAGTGTAAAGGAAGGCCAGAACAATTGCACTAAGAAGCGAAAATTTCCTTCTTGTTGGTTGTGGCTAATCCAAGGTGGCACTGAGCTGTGTTCAGCACGCCAAAGGCTTTCACCCCAGCTGTAAAGCACTGACCAAACACCAGTCAGAGGAAGTGCAAGTATTTTGGGTGATCAATGCACAGCACCCATAGTTTCTATTTTCAGTTTTAAAGGTAGGGATAACACATAGGAAGACATCCTGTAGGAGCCTTTGACTTCACAAAGGACTGATGAGGGCCAGGGAGGCAGCACCTGCCACACCTTCTTTATGATGAGAGCTGGGAAGGACCATTGTAACATTTTAGAGATGGAAAAGTGGGTCAGATTCCTTTTTGTTTGAGGAAGGGATTAGAAGCCTCTTGAATTTCTAAATACACCGGGCCAAATGATGAACTGAAACAGCTCTTCCCTGTTATTTTTTAGTAGTAAACTAAAGAAAGCATAAAGACAAAATATTACTGATTCCTTGTAGCAAGCCATGCAGAAAGTGCCAAACACTGAAGCATTTGAAAAGGCAAAGCAAGTTAGCAGATGCCTTTATGCACATGCTTTGTTGTTCCTGAGCAATACTGGAGATGTGTACTGTTATGTTACTTACCTCTTTACCCCTGAGAAAGTACAGGTTTGGATATGTACTTCACCTGTTTATAGAGCACTAATTCAACCCTCCTTACTCTACCCTAGGGAAACATCCATTGGTTGAGTGCTGAAAGAGGTGAAAAGAAAGCCGTGTTTAGTGTTTTGCCAGGTTTTTTTTCCCCCCCAATCCATTCTCCAGTTGATTTGTTTGTGCAGGCCTTGGCCGGTGTTTGTGTAGAGCTGGAAGGTAAAGCCTGCAGTCAATGGTTGGATCTCCAAGCACTGAAGTGACTCCTGTGCTGGGCTGTTTTGTTGTTTGCTGTTCTGAGGGGATAAAGCACACTTCAGGGAGCGGGGCTCACGCTGAGGGAAATCTGCAGCAAAGGTTCGGCTCTCAACAGCGTCCAGCTGAGCTGAGCATGAGAGGCTTTTGTCTCCTAATGCAGAGACCTCAAAAAACTTCCGTGCACACTGGCAAGGGCTTTGTTTTGGTTTCTTTTTTCCCCCCATTTATCTTTTTTTCTGCCTTGCCAGATTTCATTAGTTGTCGAGGAATCACTGAGTCTTGATTGCTTGGGCTGCTCTGAGCCCTTTCCCGAGAGATTAGTGGGAGCTTTCACAAGCTATTCCCAGGGTAATATTTTGGGTGCTACACTGTGATTTGCCTCAATGGTCCAAACTGTGCAACTTTTAATTAATGAGAAGGCTGTGCGAGGAAGACTGGCTGATAGAAAGATTGCTGGGGAGCAGTGATCTGACTGAAGTATTTATTTATTTATATTCCTGGAGTGATGCAATTCTTAATAGCAAGGCCCAGATTACCCATTTTAGGTGGGGAAGAAAGCAGGGTTTGGATTGAAAATTCCCTGATGAAGCTGAAGCCAGGGAGGCAATTGGTGTGATTCCCAAGGTCTCTCCTACCCCAGAGACAGCCTGTGCTTATGCAGCCTCTTTGCATTTACTTTGAGAAGGCACACCAGGGGAGTTAAAACTGCAGGAACCTGAAATAATGAACAGGCATTATTAATTTGGCCAAGTGCTTGAGAATGTGGCACTGATCTCAGATGAAAAAGAAAAAAGAAAAAAAGGAAAGGAAAATAAAAAGAAAAAACATGTCAACACGTTGGCAAGGGAAGAATCGATCTGCAGCGTGGATATATTTAGCTCATATTCTCTATATTAGGGCCTTCTCCGATTTTGAGTTTTAATGTCTGCTTTACCAAAGAGGATAGCATCCTGCAAAGCTGGATTGTAGGAAAACAACACTTCTCCTTGCTGCCAGACTATTATCACAGATGATGTTAAAAAAGAAACCACTGATTCATCTGCAGTGACTGCCAGGAACTCATGCAAGCCCCACAAATCATGCTGCTGGGTCGACTGCACTTCCAAAAGCAGCTATTAGAAGTGTCGGCTGTTTTCTTGCTTTCTGAGTTAAGAATCGATTGGGAAATGGCAAAGGATATTCAATGCTTTCAGAAGTTGCTTTCTGATTAATTCCTCTCTGAATCCAGCTGTCTCCTTGGAGTCTTGCTTTTAAACTTACAATGTATATTTATTTTTATAATCTGCTTTTCACCTGAAAAGAATAATAATCCCCATTTATTTTAAGCTTGGCTGAACATGCACTGGATTCAGAAATTAATTTCTCCCTGCTCTTAGCAGTTAAGCTTTGAAGGATAGATCCTCAGCTGCTGTAAATTGTTTAGCTTCACTGAAGGGTATTGCCTGGTGTCTTTAACCTCTGGAAGCAAATCTCAGCCTAGAAAGCATATGAAAATTGATTTTACTTGTCATGTCATTATCTTCATTTGGGTAAATGGTGTAACCGATGCACTTTCAACTCAGTCCTGTGAGGCTCTGAGTGCAGCCAGGGACAGGGCAAGCACCTGCCAGTGAAGTGTTTTAGAGCCAAGGTGAGGATGCTCAGCATCCTCCAGGGAAATACTTTGTGCCTCACCTTTTGGGCTCTGCTCTGGCACTGTTTCAATTCTGTCAGACTCAGACCTTCGAATCTCAGACATCCACCCTGCAGAATTCAGGTGCTGAACTTTAAAGTTCTGAGACGATTGAAAAATAACCCCTGGATTGGCTTGCATTTCACCTTCTGGCTCTGAAGCCTGGAGGGATGTTCTGATAACAATTAAAACTATTTTTAATTTATCAGTTCAGGTTGTTGCCTAGGCTCTCAACTCCATCAAATTTTGTGTGAGGCAGCAAGAGCCTTCCCAGGATTTAGCTCTGTGTCTGGTGGATTTGAAAGAGGACAGTCCTCAGACAGCAGTTTTGGACTGAGCTACTTCTACAGGTCTATGGAGCACTGAGACCTTTGCCAGGGTATTTGCTCCAGACCTGGCAGTAATCTGTGAGGCTGATACAACCTTTGCAATTGGAAACATCTCTCTTGATAAAGTAAGAACCTCTAAAATTGGATTTGAAGGCCATTTAATAAACCAAGACCAAGAAAAAAATAAGTGCAAAGGATTTTATATTATTTAAGCATTTTTTTTTTCTGGTCAGGCAGCAGCAAAGGTGGAACAGGGCTCAGAGGTGCTTCTGTAACGCATGAAATCATAAAACCTACATCCGAAAGGACTTTGCAAGGGTTTTTTTTTGTTCCATCCCTCTGGCTGCAGGCAGGATGTCGAACCCGCTGTTAGAAATTGCTGCTGCTGCTGGTTCCATACCCTCCTCTGGCAATTTATTTTAGTGCTTTAACTGGCCCTGCAGGTCACACGCTCACCCCGGTCTTAAATCACGGTGCTGCCGGTGATGGGCCCTGAGGAGGCATTTGGTGCAGGAGGGGAAAGTATCACACAGTCTGGCATGTTATTGCAAAATACTGCAGACATGGATAAATTGGCATCTCTGCCAGCTGTGGAGTTAAGGAGCTGGCCTTGTCTGTCTGGCATATTGCAGGGTAATTTATTAACATCTAATGGACTCTCTCATTTCTTTCTGTCTCCTTGTGAAAAGCAAAGGGTATTTCTCTCCCTTCCCCTTCCTCCACCTATCCTCTGAAACGCTAAAGCATCTGGCTGCCTCCAGACAAGGACAAACTACAAACACCTGGGTGTTGGGGTTTTTTTTCTCCTCCCTCCTGAGCCCTGCAGCTGCAGGACACACGGTTCTGAGGCTGTGAGTGGCACCTTCTCCCCGTGGCTGCCCTTCGATCAGAAACAGCCTCTGACTCTCGGCGCTTGATTTAAAGAGTCCTTACTCTGGTGCTGACCTGATTACCTCATGATGAAATGATGTGGGGCCATGACACCGAGGCATGATGTCATGGGCCTTGACGTGTCACCAGAAGAAATACAAGCTTCCTGGTGCTGGAACTGTATTACAAGGTGATTTTTGTTCCCTGTGCGCTGATTTAAGGGTAGGCAGTGCACTTATCCCATTCATTCCTCCCCACTGAGACCACCACGACCACTAAATTCTGCTGGGAACCTCGGTACAATGTAGGTATTGGCAGCATCACACCCATGTGGGGTGGGAGGTGTGGATGTGCCCTAAATGAAGGTGCTGGCCCTAGGGCTGTGGGTCTGTGCACAAACCCCTGCTCATCCTGCAGCTCTGCACTGCTCCCAGACTCCTAATTAGATTGAAGCCTGAAGTCTCTGGATATCATCCCATACCTTTATTTGAAATGATTTATCATGCCATCTAAATCAATCCCCGCAGAGGGATGTTACAAGGTTTTGTTTAAAATGCTGTACACACCCCCTCCAGTGCAGAAAATGTTCTTGTTGGGAACTGACCTGAGAACTCTTTTGCTGCCTTTTCCTGCACACCAGCCGTGTTTTCAGTGGAGAGAAGTCTGAGAGGTCTTTGTCTCCTTGGATGGACACATCTCCTGGGGATGATGCTTTTATCTGTCCTACCCCCATCCCTGATGAAATGCTTGCTGTGCTCTCTCCTGCTCAGGAGCTGAATCTGGCTCCATTAGGGATCACACCAAAATGCTCAGGAGTTCAGAATTCCGGGTACAAGGCAAGGAGAGCACAATTGCATGTGGAGACACAAAGAGCCATCTCTGACACAAAAAATACCCTGCTATAATCTGTGCCTTGTGTGTTTCCCTAGTGAGCACAGCAGGATTTTTCCTCCTGATTTCACTGGAAAAATCGGGATCTGAAATGAAAGGTGACACAATGTGCTGCCCAGGTCTATTACTGTCAGTTGTCTTGAGCTGGTAGATAATTCATGGCAAGTAATTTATATAGCACTTTTACTTATCCTGCCCTTTATCTCATCTGTGGTCAATTTGTTGGAAGTCCTTCTAATTAGAGTTGTCTTTGCCAATCACATGGTTTATTTGTATTAGCTCATTGGCTAAATGTAGCTCTTACAAGGCATTAATGATATATAACTGTTATGAGAATAGGAAGAACTCCTTTCAACTGGAAATAATTTTTGCATTATTTAAGAAAAATGAAAGTCAGATGAAAAAAGACTTGGGTTTTTTTTTTACCCAAATTGATTTCTTTTTAATTTCAGAGGCTTTAAAAGATCCGCTATATAAAACTGAAGCAAAAAAACCCCCTAAGTGCAGCTGAAAGCCAGTATTTTATTCTCTAAATGCCAAAAACAAACACTGTTATTCCCCACCACTACTACCCATTTTTCTGACAAAGTAATTTCACATTAATCAGCCCAAACTCATGAAAGGTTTTGGGTGGGAAAGCAAAAATGAAAAAGAAAAAAAGTCAAGTCTGTAAAATACTTCCCAGCTTTCTACATGATGATAAATTTGAAAACCATTTTCCTGCAGGATAGCAACATTATCCTTAAACGCCTTTGTTCCTTCCAGGGACCTCATTTGCTGGAATATTTGCAGAAAAGGAAGCACAAAAGAGAGGTGAACAAAGGGGAAGTGCTTGAAAGATTGGAGTGAATTGGAATATCCCAGACAGCAAATGGAAGGCAAGAGAGAAAAGCCAGATAACAGTGCCACCAAGCTTATGAGTGGATCTGTTCAGCCCTTGCCTGGGCTGGGGAAGGAGCTGCTTTGATGTTTCTTTTCCTTGGTAAAATCAGCTGATGAGTTGTGGGTGGGTAAATGAGCAATACAACAGTATTTCCGTGTTATGCTGGATATCCTGGTGAATATTGGTTCCAAGCTGCAGCCTTAGAGCAAATCCCACAAAGATTTACTGCAGGTCTGTTTGGTGAGCAGCAGGTTTGGTTTCTGGGTGCTAACACAGGTCTTTGCCCACCAGCTCTGGGTTTCGTGCAGATCCCAACTCATGGGAGTCCACGTGTGGCTACTGCAGGGCTCAGCTTCAAAATCACTG
Source organism: Orthonyx spaldingii (assembly GCA_013397795.1). Classification (NCBI taxonomy): domain Eukaryota; kingdom Metazoa; phylum Chordata; class Aves; order Passeriformes; family Orthonychidae; genus Orthonyx; species Orthonyx spaldingii. Next base: position 995,404 of record VZTJ01001640.1, on the reverse strand, counting down.
TGGAGAGCAGCCTTGTGACAGTCAGCTGGGGACCTGCCTACTCAGATTATCCATGTAATACATGCAATGTGAGAACAGCATCCAGACCCTGAGAAAAAATTTGAGTGTGTGCTTTATTTAGACTTATTTCCCTACTGATCGACTCCACTCTACCAAAATACCCTCCAGCAGGTAGCTTTGAACCTGATTTTCTTCTCTTCATTTCTGCCGTGCTTAATAATTTAACCTCTGAGGGAGTTTTGCCTCAGCAGAGCATGTGGGGGACCAACACTGCCCACCTGAATTGCAATTATGCGGATCTGCCTGCTAGGGAGGAAAGCTGAGTATTTTCCCCACTGCAGCATCCTCCTGCCACCTGGTCCCACTGCTCCAGACAAAGCCATTTGACACACGTGCCTGTGCTTTTCTTTCTGGGAACTGACTGCTTTCCCTTCTCCTCCCCCGTCCCCTCCTCGCTTTCATTTCTCTCTCTGCTGAATGTCAGAGTATAATGAAGGAGCAGCATTTTATTATTTATTTTTAATGCTCTTTGGCATAAATATTCTGCGGGGCACAGACAGCGCCGGATCGATCCCGGAGCGTTTGGGCAGCGGGGCCGTTCACACCCTGAATTTAATTTGGCAAATTGATCTGTGGAGATGAAGACAGGTTGCAGAAGACAAACAGCCCCCTGTACTCTGCTCTGCCATTCCCTGGCCCTCAGAGCAAGAGGGAAACCAAACTTACTGTGAAGATGCTGACTGGTTTCAGGCTTTGCATAAGCAGTAGTGTTAGAAAAAGTAGATGTGAGATTCAGACTTGCTTGGGAGGAAGCCAGGTCTGGGTTTGGATTTGGGTTTTGGCTAGCCACAAATCTCAGCCCTAGATTGAAGCCGCTGGTAGGTTTGGCAGTGTTTTGTATTGTTTGTTTATTAGGACACAAGGAGTCACATTCATCCATGCTGGTTTTTATTTAAATCAGTTAAAAACTCCAGGGGTTCTCTTTACTTTCCCTTCTCCAGTAAGCTGGAGACTGTGGGGCAATCCAGGGCAGTAATAATCATCTGTGCCAGCAGAGAATGCAAGCCTGTAGCTGGAACTGCTTCTTATTTATGGAAAAGAGAGGGGGAGAAATCTTATGTGTGAAGCCTAATCCAGTTCCTATCTGTGACAGGGGGAATCTTCAGCCTTGGTCTGTAAAACAGACTCTGGCTGCAAGTCCTCACCCCAAGGGACAGATGCATTTGGAGCCTTATCTAAATTCTTCAGTCACATTGTGCCTTCAAAAAGGGGTGAAAAAATCTCTGCTGTGCAGGCTTCCTACTGAGATTTCTCCCACCCCTTCCTCCAGAGCTGCTGAGGTGGGGGGACACTCCCGGAGACTTGCTGAGGCCACTGCTGGTGCCAGCTGGAGCTCAAGGACAGCAGAGCATGAAAAGGAGTAGATGGGATTTGGGGGTAGCACGGCTGGAGGGTTTTGTTTTACATGTGTGCATGCTGGGAATGACTCAATTGTTTAAGCAGCCTCTAGCAAACTTTACTTGAAAGATCTGAAATGCAGGATGGTGTTTTCTCACTTTTAAGGTGCTTTCTACCAAACACAGACCAGAATCAAATATGACAAGATCATCCCAAAAGCAAAGAGATACTTGGAGCTCAGTCTAAACTTCACCTGCTTTTCTCATAAAGTGCTATTGGATTTATTTCTTTAGGCCCAGGCAGTTCCACTGTGAGCTCTTCTCCCTTTTCCTTTGTGCCAGCTTTTATTCTTCTTCTAAGTAATAAATAACCTTATAAAGACCCTTTTAGCCAGGGGTTAAACAATGCAAAGAAGACTGAAGTTTCCTGTGCCTGACTTTGTTCTTCCAAATCTGGTGAGGGTGTGGAATAATCTGATTTCCTTTGTTTTCCAGTATTCAGTATTACTTTCTAGTTTTCCTTTGAGTGATGCTCCCCAATAATCATGGCACTGAACAAACACCTGGGATTTAGCAGAGCTGTTTTACCCTCCCTGTGCCACCTCTTTCCAAATGTCCTCTTGCTTCCCTCATGGCTGGCACTTTCCTTTAGGTGAGAGGTGGTGATTTCATTTTTCTGCTTGGCTGTTGCTGCCACTACCCAGCGATGCTCCTGCTCCCATGCACACACAACAGCCTTTCCAGTAATTTCCTCACACGTTTGTTGTCCTTGACTAGCATCAAACAGGAGAATACTGAGTATTTTGGGTTTTGCCTGTTGCTTCTCCAGGATAGGTTATACTGTTATGCTCATGGGGTGGAAGGAAACACAATAGGAATAGGAAATATTTTTCCTGTCTGCAGTGAGAAGTGTTGATAGAGCTGCATGTGGAGAGACCTTTGCTATGGCTTGAGCTGAGCTAACCCCAGCCTGCTTCCTTACACTCTCATTTTGACACTTAATCTTCACTGGCTTCAAGGAATCTTCCAAGTAGGCAAGTTTCAGAATTTTGGAAAAAAAAAAAAGAATCATATCTCAGGAATATTCTTCTTCTCACACATTTTTGCATGTATCTGTATTAAATTTGTTGTGTCAGCACAGATTTTTTGCAGGAATGTTTGTCATAGGTCTCACCCTGGGAATCTGCAGCACACTCTAGGAAGTCTGCCCAGTGCACAGATCTTGGTCTGAAATAGGGGAATAAAAAAAGCAACTTGCATGTTTCACTCACCACCAAATTGTGTTTGAAAGTGCCTAATACAGAGTTTTCCTGTTACACCACTAAGAAAACAGTATGGGAAACTGTAAAATGGAGTAAATGAAGTAGGAAAATGGAGTTAGAAACCCCCTTTTCTTGGACATGTCCTGCACCACCAGCTCTGGGGCTCTGCTCCCAGGGCTGTCTTTTTAAAACACAGACATCGTGACCTGCACAGAATCTATCCTCAATCCTGCTCTGGTCAAACACACGTCCCAGTGGCCAGAAATAGCTGTGTAGCAGTTGCACAAACCCAAATGAGTCACAAGCTGTAAAAACAACATCGTTGTGGAGGTGAACTTGACACACATCACAGCCTCTCTTAGTGCCAATCAGATAGGTTTCACACCTCGTGGATCCTCGTCCTTTATCGCTCCTGCCATCGTTTCAGCTACACTGAAAGGGCAGAAAAGCATGAACAAACTGTTACACTTGGCCTGACAGCCATCTCTACTTTCAATTACTCCTCTGTAAACAGATTGAAGATAACAAGTGCAGCCATCTCGAATGGCTCTGACCACAGCCGCGTTGCTCAGGAGCTGCTTGCACCTGCCTGCTCATCCTCCCTGCAGAACCTAATTGCATTTCACCTCACCTCTTTTGTTTCCACTTCACCTCTTTTGTTTCCACCCGTCCTTCTGTTAGGGATGAGATTAGAGTTATTTACACTCTTGTTTTATGTCAGCGAAAACCTTCAAGGAAGAATGTGAGATGCACTGACAGGTGCCAGTCACTATTTTTCAAGAATACATAAAATCATTCTTTCTTTCCAACATCTTTATTTCAGAGTTTTCCATTCAGGTCAGGTAGGACTGTGAGGATTACATTTCATGCTTGACGTTATCTGGCCCATCATTTTTTGAGTAACACAGCCCACCACGGCCATGGCTTGCCTTGGTGTCAGTGGCCCATGAAGCAATGGCTATTTGTCCTTCAGCACCATCCCTGAGTCGTCTCCCGCTGTGATTTACAATGAACTCCTGTTCCTACAGTGGCAACTGGATGTGTGGCAGGTTGTGAGTCTTGCTGCCCACCACCTTATTACTCTTCTGAATTTTGCAAGCAGCAGATCTGTGATGAAGTGCCTTCATCTGTTGTTACATCATCTTTCATTTCTGTGGCCCGTGCTGTCTGACACAGGGATGCCTTTTTTCGATGTGTCCACACAGTGTCTCCAGATATGTTATCAAGATGCCTCAATAAACAGGACATAAAGAACATCATATTTTAGCAGTTGTGCCAGTAGCTAAAACTGTCTGAGGTTATAAATGGGTTTTGCCCAACTTAAAACAAGTTTTAGCTTGGTGGCTGAGAAGGACTGTGCATGTTTTGCCTGAGGCTGCTGAGCTAGTGCTCGGGAGAAGGCAGCGTTTTCTGAAGCACAGGTTCTGTTCCTCAGCTCTGTCCCCCTGAACCCTGGGACAACATTCCTGTAGCTTTCCACAGAGCTGAATCAAGCCCTTATCACACAGCAGTTGCTGATCCTCCTCCAGCACCAGAGGCCTTCTTAGTGCATTCAGACATGATAAAGATTTTGATTTATTCATCAAAAATTTTCCAGCAGCAAATAGAAGTGCATCCCCCTGTTTCACACTAATATGGCTGTACAACCACTCCTGCTGCTTAGATGAGGGGCTGATTTCCATGCCAGGAATCCTACTTTGTGCCAGATTCCTTTATTCTTCTTGAAACTTTGAAAGTATATTATGATGCTAATTCCTTTCTCAAGAAGAGAATAATTGCAAGTATTGGAAGCAACTTATCAATGTGGGGAATGAAGGCAAATAGATGCTATTTTTATTTTTTTCTTTTTTTTTTTTTTTTTTTCCTTTCCCTTTTGATGCCAAAGACCACTAATTGATCTGACTTGTGGGTTCTGTCATTAACCCACTGGGAACTGGAACTGGCTGCCAGTGGTGCCACTCACTCGGATTTTCCTACTGAGACAGAAGCAAATGTTCATTAGTGGAAGACATTAATTCATTTTTGCACAACAGGAGCTTCTTGGCCATGTGAGGGGTGCATTTGGACCTCTGTGGTTCCTCTGTGAATCTTGAGAGGGAGGCAGTAGGATTGCTTCAACACGAACTTTCTGTTCTTTATGGATCCTCCCCTGGGAATCCCCTGACCTTTTATATGCCTGATTTATATAATCCTCTCAGAGGACAGACTAAAGGGGGGATATTATCAGCCAATTAAAAGGTTCCCTCCTGAGGAAGGTGGAAAAATGCAGACAGATGATCTGTTTTTTTATACAACATCAATTACCTTTCTGTTGCTGGATGTTGCACTGAGGAAGATCTGTGCTGTCACGTGCCTCTCCCAGTCTGAAACTCCAGGAGGAGAAACCCTGTGGTGGATTCCTAAAGCTGTGTGGGTAATTAAATACTTGATGGGTGTGAAATGGACTTTTATGACAAATCAAAACTGCATTGGCTATATCCTTATTTGCCCCTAGCTGTTCCCTCTGGATTGAAATTTGGGTCTAGATGAATAAGTAAGTAATGTTTAAAGCCAAGGGCTGTTATTTTATTGCTCTTTTCTAGGAATCTCCCAGCTCACACCCACACTACACAATCTCTATGGTATTTACTCAGCTCCATCTGATCTGCCTCTTACTTCCCTACTTCCAGCTGCTCTTTGCATCCAGTTTGCTGCCAGTTATCTTCAAAAGGGAATGTGTCAGTACTCATGAAGATATGCAGTGCCACAGTATTTACATCAGGGTTTTGGTCACACATGTCACATGGAAAATAAAAGATGCCACAAATGGGAAACAGTTGCTGCAGGCTCCAGGGTGTTAAGTAAAATACTCTGTAAAGCATCTTGTGGAGAGGGAAAATTTTGCCTTTCACAGATAAATTGGATGTTTCTGAGGTTTCTAGGTAATTCTAGTTCAGAGAAATTCTTGAAAAGGGATAGTTCTGCTGTAGCATGTGGAGACTGTTGATCCATCACTGTAGACCTGGAAGAGAGGACAGCAAGGCAGTACAGAGAAGGAATGAGGCAGGGCTGGAGCACTCTGAGAATGGTGACTGGGAGCTTGGTCCCAGGGCACACCCTCAGGGAAGAGCTGCCTTAGGCTGTAGGAAGGACCTGTCCTTCCAGACACCAACATGCTAGAGGTTGTCTGCTCTTAGACTTGAGATGTTGTTGGGTGTCTTTTGAGCCTAATTTTCCCCTGTGGTCCTGGGAACTGTCTCTGCTACCCGTTTGTCACTTCATTTTAAACTGTGTTGCAGAACAGGTTCCAACTATCACAGCTTCCACCCAGCCTGGTCCTGGTGTCAACATCACAGATATTTTACTCCCATTCATGGTGTGCCCTGATCCTATCCCAGGGAGTGGATCCTATCTCTGTGGAGTTTGGACACCTCCACAGAGGCTGAGGTGTTCATTTAACTCCAGGGGGAGGCCACACTGGGGCAAGGACACTGCCTGCACTTACTTGCTGTCAGAAGCTGTGCAATGTTCTGTATCCCAAACAGACCAGAGGCTGGAGGGTTTGCAAGGCTGTGGCTGGACTGGGTCTCCAGTGCAGATGCATCCTGTGGAATGAAAGCTCCCATTATGCTGCCCTTTTAGCACACATCTGCCTCAGCCAAGTGGTGCTCATTAGTTCATGTCCAGGCAGTTCTTGGCTAATCCATCACTGCCAGTCATGATGGATGTGCTTGTGAGGAAGGGCGTTGGTGCCTGGGAGATGCTGAGTGTTCAAAATCCAGGTGGGACAAAAATTCAACCCATCATTCACTGACCTCAGTGGTGCCAATTCAGCAGCAGTGCTGTCAGATAGCTGTGGAAAGAAGCACAACTTCATTCCTGAGTTTATTTTTTGAGCTCAACATGGTCCAGTCTACATCAATCAGGTCAATAGATGCTTCTCAAGGTCCTTCTCCAGCCTGTGCTCCTTGCTGGATATTTTATTTTAGCTGTTTGTGAGTCAATAGCCCACGGTGATCCTGGGTCCAGGGCCATCCTCTGAGTGCTGACCCAGGGCTTTGCCATTAAGGGCTGCCTGCAATGATGTGCTGCAGGTGCTAAACCTCATTTCAAGGAAGCCAGTCCACCTGCCACACAGAGATCCCACCTTAGACCCTAAAAGATGTGTGGATGCTGTGGTGCAGTTTTTGCCCAGATTGTCTGCCACTGATGGGCCACAGAGTGGTGAGGGTGTAGTGTCTACACCTCAAACCCTGGTTTTGGGTGCCTTGCTACAAGAAAGTCATTGAGGTGCTGGCGTGCCCAGAGAAGGACAATGGGCCTGGGGAAGGGTCTGGAGCACAAGTCTGGTGAGGAGCAGCTGAGGGAGCTGGGGGGTCTCATCCTGGAGAAAAGGAGGCTCAGGGGGGACCTTCTCACTCCTGTGACTCCCAGAAAGGAGAGTGTAGCCAGGTGGAGGTCGATCTCTTCTCCCAGATTACAAGTGACAGGACAAGAGGAAATGGCCTCAAGTTGTGCCAGGGGAGGTTTATGTTGGATATTAGATAAAACTTATTCACTGAAAATGTGGTGGAGTATTGAAAGAAGCTGCCCAGGGAAATGGTGGAGTCACCATCTTTGGAAGCATTTAAAGAATGTGTAGATGTGGTTCTTAGGGACACGTTTTAGGGGTGGACATGTCAGTGCTGGGCTCATAGCTGGACTCGATGATCTTACAGTCTTTTCCAGCTCTAATAATTCTGATTCTAGTGAAGACTTTTGTGTGAGTGTGAGTGAGATAACAACACTCCCAGACCCTGCACATCACTCACACATCCTGCTCTCAGTTGTGCTCAGACAGGCAGATTCAAAGGCACTGGTTCCTCAGCAGCTCAGCTCTCTCACACATGTGCAGCAGGACCCAGCACTGGGGCTGTTGTGTGTCGGGGGGGTCACAGACCCCTCTGCTCCTCCTGTGGCAGGTGAACAACCCAGGCCACAAAACACAGCCCTGTTTGCCCACAGGGAGAAGGACTGGCTGGCAAGATAAGGTCCTGCTAAGCCTTGGTGATATGATGAGGGTGAGGTGTGACAGCCAGAGGGACTGCAAACATCTCCATGTGCTGCTCTGGTGCCAGGCTGCTGCATCCCAGCAGCACGGTGCTGACAGCTGCAGCCTCCACGGAGAGGAAGCAAACACCACAAACGACCTGAAGGCAGACAAATAAAACTCATTTTGAGTCCCTGGTACATTCTGTCATGGAATCAGTATAGGAAAACCAAATGAGATATCCCAAGTCCTTTTTTATTGCTGTGCTGCAGAGGAGAAGGTGGTACTGACCCCTGATGAGTCAGTTTAGCTTTGTGCAGCGGGAGCAGAGGTGTTTGGTGGTTTGGGGAGAGAGAAAATGTGCCATTGTAGTGAGGGATGCCTGATTTAGGATGCACATGGAGTAACAAGGGCAGCAGGTGGCAAACTAGAGATGCAATATCTTGTTACAAAACTAGCAAAATATATTTGCCGCACTTAAAGTCTCAAGGTGCCGTGTTGTCACAAACCTGTAAAGTGCATCACGCTGTGAACTGGGAGATCGTGTTTCATTTCTTTAATGTAGACAATCATTCAATCCTTTATAGCCTCCCTGATGCTGCCCATCCTGCTGTTTGCTGTTAAATTTCAGGTCACACACTTACTGGCAAATGTTTCACCACCGAGCTCTTCAGGCCTGTGCTCTGCATTGTAGACACTGCCTCACCTTTGGAATATGCCTCAGGTTTGTTAGCAAAGTCATGGATTTGACCACTGTGATGGAGGTCCAGCAGATGGAAGGGGAAAGAGAGCAATTTCCTCATTTCAGCACAAGGCTGAGCACTGGTCACATAGTTTATGTTCCTTAAAGACTTTTGAGGAATTATCTTACAACAGAAATTATACAATTGACCCAGATAGTCCTTTCCCTTGCAACTGTAACTAGAAGGACAAGATTTTAAAACAGTCAGGATTCATGAAGAATAATTAACACCCTTTCCTCTATATGTGTGCCTGTACTCTTGGAACTGAGACCCTGCCAGATCTCTGAGTTCAAGAATATCAGCGTGTTAGGGGAAAAATTAATTTTGAGACCAAAGAGAGGAAGACAGGATGTAAAGGAGGTGGAAGGGAAACCTGGAGTGATGGGAGTTTTCAAGAAATCCAGATGCTCTCGAGCTGAAATCATATGAAATAATCACTTAATATCTGGGTAATTTGAAGAACAGATGACAAGAGTGGTAGAAAACAGCTGTTCCAAGGAGTCTAACCAGGTTATTTCTCAGAGAGAAGAAAAAAAAATGTTCTGTCAGCTGAAAGGAAGATTTAACTCCTCATGTTCTCGTGAACCCCTGTTTCACTGGAGTGACACTTGCAGATTCTAAAGCTATTTTCTTGTTCCTTGGGACAACATGGATCCCACTTGTTTCCATTCATCTCCCACCACAGCCAGACTCATTCCCCTTATTAATTATCACTGGAGCTCAACACAAGTGCAGCTTTCACACCAACAGCCCGTCTATCCTCCATTTCCTTCCATTTCCCTTAACCATACCAGTTCAGTTTACTGTATTTGGCTTCTTTTGACATGAGATTTTCAACTTGCTTCATACAGTTTACTCATCAGCTCTCACCCTACAAAATTTCCTGGAGTAGGAGAAATTTGGAGGGTGCTGGGGCATCCTTTTACAGCAGAGCATTCCTTGCTGAACTTGAACATCCTTACTCCTCAGATCCAGAGTTTTATTTCTCTTTTGCTTTGTTTGCATTACTTTAAATCATGATGAACCCCAATAAAGTCACCGTGAATCGTGAGTGAAAATTTGGTATGGGAGAAAACAGCCTCATGTCCTTTCATTGTTTGAAGTGGAGCATTCCCAGTGGGCAAATATCCTGTAGTACCACTGTGGAAGAGCAAATATATGAAAAACCACTTAGTACCACTAAGGATACTAATGCAGTTAAAACATTAATCTTGCTGCAGCTGTTGTCAAAACTGTCATTGGGCTTAAGGTGGTTCCCTGCAGCTCCTGGGGAGAGAACAGCACGAGGGTTTCATACGATCTTAACAGGAGGAAACTGGATCCGGGGCATTTTTCATTTAGATGTACAGACAGACATGTGCTTCCTCCCCAGGATTCCTGCAGCCTGTTCTCATCTGCACAGTATCTGTGAGAGCTTGGACAAGCCCGGGGCTGGAGGCTGCGGAGAGCAGGTGGTGGGAGCTGCTGGGGACGCTAAGCTGTAGGATTTTGTCAGGATGTTTGCAGAAAATGGGAAAAAGTCCCATGAGAAGTGACCACAAATTTCTTACAGGATGCCTGAATGTTGCTGGGAGCAGCAACAGATGTGTCCTGTTGAGCTGCTACCTTCAGTCCTTTGTGTTGGGTTGTTTATTTTCCCCTCCAGAATCCTTCTTTTGGGCTGATCCACAGCAATCAATACCTTCCCCACATTTACCTTTTACAACCCTCTCTAACTGGTGCTTCAGCATCAAACTTCCATTTCAGCTCCATTTAATAATAATTTATAGGGGGAAGAGGAGGGAGGAAAGGCCAGTTTCTTGATTGCATGGTATCCAGAAAAAATGTGAAAGTTCTACATAAGTCATGCCAGTATTGAATGCTTTCAAGATTTTTAGGAAAATCTCAAAATTTTGGACCTGGCACTGAGGAGCAGGCAACTCAGCTGGGTGCAGGACCCAGAGATGGTTGACATTTCAATCTATGAATGCTGAGGAGAGAGAGGAACTCTGTTCTTTCCTGACATGTCCCCCCTTGGCATGTCAGATGGTACACATGGAGGTGGACATGGTGGGACCACCTGCAGCTCTGCTCTGGAAGGAACAGAGGGACTTGCAGCTAATTTTTGAAGATTTCTGCTGTCTGCAGCTGTGGAGCAGTAAAACTTCTTTGTGTGGTGTCCTGGCATCAGTGAGACCCTGCTAGCTGTGTGTTAAACTATTAGTTCATAGAGGAAAGTGTTTCCCTTGGGCTGAGGGAGGCTGCAAAGGGCTCCTGTGGACCAGGCAGACAGGATGAGGTAGATACAAGTTTTGTAAATGATCTCTTGTGGTAAATGCCTTGGGCTCTGTGAGAGATCTGTGACACCCAGCTGTGATCATCCAGTGTGCTGCACCCTAAAATCTTCATTCAAGTGCACACTGCACACTTGCTGATTTATTGTGACCCTCTTTTCCAACCCCTGGAAGCCCAAATCCTGGCATGGAGGTGCCCCTATTACTGACTAGATTCACAGTACTTGATGTCTCTTCACAGAGATGGCTTTTCACCAAAGCTGCACGTGCCTCTTAGCTGGGAACACAAAGACAGCGTTTCAGCATGGGAAAACTGAGCAGTGTTTTCCCTCTGAGTAAAAGGCTGTGTCACTGGAGCTGGAGGGTGAGGCTGTGCCACTGCGAGCATTCAGGTCAGTGTGTCCTTGATGGAGACTGTCTTTGAGCTGGAGGTCACTGCTGTGAGCTGGGACACTGCAAATGAGTGTCACCCGAAATGAAACAGCTGAAGCTTCCAGTTTTGCCCAAGAAATGTCAGCTCCTTTGAGGTAGCTGAAGTCAGATGTTCAGAGCAATTCCTGTCATCAACTTAATTACAGGCTGAGCTCGGGGTTGGATGTTGATGTGGGGTCGGGTGGGCACCACAGACTCCTGCAAGCATGAGCTGAAACACTGCAGCTGATTGTCACCCCACTGCCGTGCTGGGAGCCTTTGCTGTGTCTTTATTTACACAGAGCCTTGGCCAGATGCCAGCAAACCGGTCCTATTTCTATTTGTTGATAGATCTCCCTCATATCTGATACCTTGATTAACATACATTGATTTCCCCTCTTTTTGCTGGTGGAAGGGGTGCTCTGAGCAGCAGCCTGGTGTCTCTGGGAGGGGTTTCTGCATTGCATTTAAAACCCTCAGCGTGAACCGGTGCTAAGCACAACATATATTTCAGGACTTGCTTTTCCCTGCCACTTAGTGGCTTTAAATGGCAAAATATTTTTGCAAAGACAAATTGCTCTGCAGGTACCATGCTGAGCTGCTGGAAAGGCTCCAGATGCCCAGAGGGATTCGAATGACTCCCTGCATCCCTGTCAGCCAGGCGAGATGGCTCCGAGCGTTTATTTTCCACGTAGGAAAATTAGGGGAGTGTGAAATATCGACAACAAATTGCAGCACTGTTTCAAATTCAAGTCAGTCACACTGCTGAAAGGCTCCGAGGTTCACAACACCTCAGCTCTCCTAGCACCAGACCCTGAGTATTTTTTAGGAGCAGCAAAATTAAGACCATTTTCAATATGCACAGGCTGTTTCTGAGTAAGAAACAGCTAAAGCAGGACCATTCGCCAGCAAATATCCTCTGTGCCAATGTGATGAAATTTGGATGAACCTGTGACTGCCTCAGGCCAAGCCATTCAATTATCAAACTGAAGAAGAGTTTTAAGTTATAGGTTGCTTGGGGACATGGATAAAAATCTGCACCTGGCCTCTTTTGCCCAGTTACTCCCCAGTGCTCCCAGTTTGTGAAGATGCAGGGGGTGTCTGCAGTACCATGAGCCTGGCAGTAGAAAATCTGTATTTGTTCTCCAGTTTCTCACACAGAGACACTGTGGGACCCTCTGGATGCTGGATATTCCCCACTGGAAGAATACCAGAGATCCCAGCTTCTTTCTGCAGCACTTGCTTCCTTCCCCTCCTTTCTCTGCCAGGTACCCTAAAGTAGAGGGGCACCTTTTGCTTCAGGTTTTTAACCCTTTTCTCCCCAGAAGAGCCAGGGAATCTGATTCACTACACATGGTTCAACATGCATGTTATTTATTAGGATCAGCAGCTTTCTAAAGTTAGGCAAGAAGTTGCTTTTCAAGGCCCTGGGTGGCTCTAAACATTATTAAACATGGTCATTAGAACATGCTTTTCCAACCATTGAATGGCTGTGAACATTAAATATTTTGGTTTAATAAGTGCTTGCTTTTTCAGCTGCTGAGTGGCCTTAATCTTTTTTTTTCCCCTCATTAAAAAATGTTGTTTTTCCAGCTCATGAGCCACTGAAAATACTGTTCTGTTTTTTTCTCTTGCTTTTTATTTCTTTTTTTTCCCTCTCTCTTTTTATTTTTTTTCTTTTTGAATTCACTGATCAGTTTATTTTTATTTAAAAAAAAGAATGAGAATTTTGGAGCCTTTGGCTAAAATAACTTGTTTTCAGCTACCAGGACAAGTATAGGGCAAGGCTTAAGATAACATAATAATCAAACCTTGCTTGTGTGAACAAGTTCCACTGAGATAAGAACATGCAAACTATCCAAACATCAGCAGATTGTCTTCTGTGTGTGCTTAGAAGGGATGAATGAATCACACTGCTGCATGCCAGTTTTCCCACCTGCCAATCAAGCATGTCCTATTGTGTCATCCCTATAGAATCAGGGGGCAAGGTATGAAGCAATCCGGGGGCCAGAGGTGAGGCCTGTGTGTTTTGGATTCAGAACGCAGATAATGCATTTGACTTGAATTTCATTTCCCATATTTGTTCTCTGAGGGAGCCCTGGTTACATAAGAAGAAAGGTAATTAGGTAGAAAGGTCTTTTGCTAAAGCATTAGACTGGAAAAGCAACTTGTGCTGCAGGCTCATTGTATGGCCATGGGAAAGTAATTTGTGCTGTGAGTGTTGCCTAACCATCCCAAACTTCGTGGGATGCTCACCGTGCCCCACCTGACCTCCAGCTGTCTTTCCAGGAAGGGGGATGTCTCCTGTAGGTCCAGTATTCTCTGTGCTAGGACGGCAAACTCTTGAGAATCACATCTCAAGAGACATTAGTTGTCTCTGTTTAGGCAAATAAACGTCAATCTTAGCCTTTCTGCCTAGTTCTCCCATATTATTAAATCCCGGGAACCTGCTGGACGCATGGGCTGCCCCTTACAGTGTTGCCACCCTTCCTGCTGCCCCAGATCCCTGATTTTTATGGTGGCCCTGATGGAGGAGGAGACACTGACAGCATGGAAGGCAGTTGGCAGGAAGTGGCCAACACCTTGCTCAGCTGGGGAGCTCTCCTTAGGGAGGCCCAAAGTGGCAGCTTTCCCCTGTGGCTGGGGCATTTGGCTTCCTGCAGCTCCTAAATCACCCACTTGGAATGCTCTGTGCATCAGCCTGGAAGGGAGTCAAACCGTTTTATGAAAGCTGCAATTAGTGGCTTCCCACAAATAGCATCCAGCACTGACAAGTGGCTGCTATGTAATGCTGTTTATGGGCTTGTTTCAGGTAATGGAATTTCATTGCCTTTCAGGTGCTCTTGCCACAGGAAGCACATATATTTTTTCAGCTCTGTGATTTTTTCCACTAAATTGCACAAACCTTTCTATTTGAGCAAGTGCATTGGAAACATTTTACTCTGCGTTTGTTTTGCAGTTCAAGTCCTTCATGAAAGGAAGAATAAATATGTTCTTCTAGGAAAACTGGGGTGAGAAAGCAAAGAGTGCAGAGATAATGGGAAACAAAACCTTGTCTACACAGATAGTAAATCAGTGTATCTGTACTGCCTTAGTGTACCTGTGCTGTACTGGCTGATGAGGGGATCCAAAATTCCCCCTCTTCTCCATCCCCAGCTGTGGCAACTCCTACCAACCTCTACCTGACCTCATATCTATCTGTGGCTTTCTTGGGAGACTGAGGATGTGATGTGGAAGAATTTCTTCACTCTTCTGCACAGTTACATGCTCATTGCTAGGCATGGAGCAAATCAACCTGAGACTTCAAATGAGCTCTTTAACCGTAGTTGATTTAATGATATGGAATGATAGAATCTTCACGGCTGGAAAACACCTCTGAGATCGAGTCCAGCTGTTAACCCAGCACCACGAAACCATATCCCCAAGTGCTCCATCCACACAAGTTCTGAACACTTCCAACACAATTATTTTTGTGTGTAATATGGGAACAGAAGGCAAGGGCAGGTCCCGTTGGTTCTGGCTGGCTTGTGCAGCATAACGTTTTACCTGGGATGATACGTTGCCTCCAGCAATCCACACTCCCTCCCCGTGTGGTCCATGCTGAGCAGAGTCCTGCTGGGCTGCCTGCACTGGCATTTGATAGGAAAAAGTATCCCACATGAATAGCAGTGCACAGAAAGCCTGTGAGATGTGATCCCTTACACTGATCCTGTTAGGGCATGGTTAGAGGCATAAAGAGCATTTGTTAGGAAAGCTGAGCACCAAAGTGCACAGCATCCTCTTTTGTTCATAAGCACTGCTGAAATCATGAGCCTCAAAGGCAAAAGAAGGCCGTGAACCCAAGGAACAGGTGAATCAAAGGCAGAGTAGTTGCTCCAAGGGAGAAAATTTGAAATCAAGGTTGTAGAAAACCAAGGCTTCTAATGGGATAATGCAGGTAAAACTGTCACAGAGCACTAAAACAATACAGAACTAATTAGCTCAAATATTTGCTGACAACGTGGGTTTTGAGGAGAGGGGGGCATGGGATTTTATAAAACTTAATTAACTTATAGAGTAAATCAGTTTCATTCATTGCCACAATGGAGCCAATCAAGATAGGCTTACTGTTTGCTCATTTGGAAAACGATTAGGATTCCCATTTAGACTTAATTACAGTGCAAAGGTTGACAATTATCATCTTTGTGGAAGCACTGGATACCACAGTATCTCAGTTGAACATGTGCCTGTAATTATAGACATCATTTTCTTAGCAGAAAATGTAACCCACTTATTACCTGGATTTCATGCCTGTAATTACAGATAGTAGAAAAAAAAAAAAAAAAATTCAGAAGAGGGCTGGTTCTGAGTTACTTCGGATCTTTTCATAGTAAATTACTTTGTGCAACTGTTTGTCACAAATTAAAATGTTGGTTTGTACTTTATAGTCCTCAGGGAAGGGAACTTGTGGCCATGCCAAGGAATCAAACCAGTCACATGGGTCATATTTTGACACCGCCAAGAGCAGCACTGCCTCAGATTGGTTTGGTTCATAAACCCTTCCTCGTACCTCCCTGACTTTCTTGGGTTGCACAGGCATGCACTTATCGCTGCAGAAGCAAACTGCTGAGAGAAACTTGGTCAGTCACTTTGGAAAATCACAGCTTGATCTGAACCACAACTGAACAGACTCATCCCGCTGACCAAAATAAACCACATTAACATTAAAGGTTGCAAGCAGTGCTTGGCTACGATCATTTTTAATCCTGCCAAACAAAAATGATAAGCAGGTAGAGATTCCTCCCTTTTGCCAGCCCAAATCCCTCCAGGAGGCTGTTTCAACTCATCAGATCCAGGGGCTGTGCCATGGCTGAGATAAGAGAAAAAGAAAGTTCAAAACGTTTTACAGATATTAATTACGGATAAGGCAGGAGGTAAAATGAGGACATAATAAACACGAGCTTGATTCAGTTTGATTTGTCACTATTCCTGGGCCTCTGTTGATCCCATGGGTGTGTAAAGATGGAGGGAGTGTCCTTTGCGGGAGCAGCAATGGGTCAGCACCATGCTGAGCACTTAACAAGCACCATCACATTTAACAATAAAATTGAATTAGCTTCTTCCCTTAGTTTTAATTATATTTATTTCCAAACCATGGTGAGTGAGGTGGAAGTAGGCAAGACTCCAACTTTCCTGTATTTGTTTCACACAGGACGTGTTTGACCTTAGATTAATGCCTGAACCTCTGGGGAAAATGGCCCAAGTGACTTTGGGACCAGGGCATTACTTTTTCTTGGGCAGGTTTTTGCCTCCTTGCCAGCTGAAATGCTGAGTTTGCAAGAGACAGAGATGATTTGCAAGGAAATAGAAGGAAAGAATGACTTTCCACTTATATATCCTCTTTATTTTCCATGCTCTGTAAAGGAATACAGCATTCAACGTTTTTTCCTACCTTTGCTGTGCTTTTGAAAAGCTCTGTTTGCATCCTGAAATGAGCACTGCCCCAGTAGTGGGGGCAGAAACCCAGCTTTATCAGGTCAGGTAATCCCTGTGCACCATAATCAACAAATAGTGTCAGCAGGACTTCAGTGAGTACATTTTTGTAGCTGTGTGGAAAGGCAGCTGGGAGTCTGGAGATAGAAAGGCTTTTTTTTTCTTTTTTGGTTTTCCAGGAATATTAACTTGTGTTTTCATTCTGGTTTTGGTTTTTTTAGTTTTTTGTTGGTTTTTTTTTTTTGCCATAGGTGTAGATGAAAGGGAAGAAAACAAAGTTTTGAGGGTTGGCTGCATCCTTTTGAAAGGTTAATGTTCAGGTGCTTTTAATATTGCTTGAATTCTGAGCATTTTGTAAGGAGAATAAAAACAGTCATAAAAATAATAAAACAGGAAAAATAAGTCCTTACATTCTTTGAGGTACTTTTAAAGCTGAAGGCCTTTGCTTTTATTTTGCTTCTTATACCACATTCACTGGAGCTTTATGTAGCCATGGAGCCTGCGTGGTATTATTGTGTTGCTTTGGAAAGGCTGAGAGGGTGGATTTATTTTTTGATGTCTCGGCTCCCAGCTGCCTGGAAGCACAAAGTTCCTTCAGATGTCAGCAGAGAATTCTACTCATCCGCAGGCTAAAGAGGCAGCTGAAGCCCTGGAATGCCAGGCACTGCCTGGTGTGACAGCAGGAGGACTTCCACACGTGTGTGCTCACATGGGAGCTCAGAGCTGGAGCATCTTGCTCACTCCAGGCAAGTCAGAACAGGGCAGCCGTGCCCCTGACACACTTTTCAGAGCAGGATGAATGAGCTCTCTTTTGAACTGCTGAACTACAAATTCCCCTCCTGGCCCAGCTGCCGTGGTGGGTGGGACGAGGGGGAGAAGAAAGAGTTGCTGAGGGAGTAGGGCACCAATAGGGGTGTGCAGGTGTGGGTGGTGGGAGCAGCTGACTTGCCAAACCCACTGGAGCTCACTCCACCCAGCTGAGTGCAGTTGGGAAATCTGGCAGGGTTTGATTGCCTGATACCTGGAAAAGCTCATTTGGAATGCCTGGTATCTCCAACCAACCCACAATTAAGTGATTAGTTGCAATGATCTGAGGTTCAAAGAAACACACAGGGTTGAGAAGTATCCTCACTTATTTGAAAAGTGAGGATAATAGTTTAAAAAAAGAGCCCAAGGAGAGAGGAATCCTCTTAACAGAAGGAAGAAGGAGGAAATGAATGGAGCAGAGATTTGTTAGCATACACCAAATCAGGCCTATTCACTGATTTCATGCAGAACTAGTTGTGCCACTTCAGTGTTTATTTATCCACTGCAGGAGTCCCAGATATGAAAACAGACACAGAAACTTATTGGCACACAGGTATTTTTCATCTGGCAGTAGAGATGTGAGATCCCAGGCAGGAGCTGCAGTGCAGTGCACAGTTCCCACCTTTGCAGTGAACAAGAACCAAAATCTTAAAGATGGGGTTTCGAGGTTCAAAGTGTGATTTGTGTGGTTACAAATCACTGACCTTGGGAAGATGGGAAAAAAGATTCAGGAGCAAAGAAACACGTGCTGAAAACAACCTCCTGCAACATTCACAGAGCTGCATTTATATCAAACTACTTCGGCACCAGGAATCTTGGGTTGCATTTACTTTCCTCCCTCACCTACCTTTAGTATCATCTTTGTCTTTATAGGAAGACAGTGCCAAAATTGTATACTTCTGTCCCAACTAGAAGCAGTCTGACCTCTCTGTTGTTTTAACATTTCTGAATTAGTTTCATAAATGGAAGAAGTTATGACTTGTCAATGTGAGTTTTGAAAAGCAAGTTGATTTTCATATCCTTATCTGAATACAGCCGGTCTCTGTTTGTTAAGTGATCAGTCTGTTTTTGACTCTTGGAGATGCTTCCAGCTTAACAGTCATCACCTTGCAGGGGTGTAAACACAAAGAGAAGTCAAGAAAAGTCCATTTGTTGTCGTAAAGGTTTCTGGAGGTTAAGCCTGGAGCAGAATGTATGTGGAGTTTTAAACTGCAAGGATAAGTAGCTGAGACAGCTATAGTGTCACACCGATTCATAAAAAATTGTTACTTTACTATTGCCATCACTATGAGTGTAAAACTGAGCAGAGAGGGACTTTTTCTCTCCCTTTGCTTTTTACCACAGGTATTTTATTCCAGAATTCTTAGCTGTGCTATTCAAAGGTGAGAGGTTGTGAATAACTCTTGCGTGGAGCAGGGATTTGGTGACTAATGGAAAAGACCTTGGATGCACACAGGTCTGAGATGTGTCAGAGTCTGCATTAAGAAAGGATGAGAAGCAACGCCTGAGCTCATGCTAAGCTCCTCCACAGGATGACTTTAAAATTACTTTTGAGAGAAATCCAGGTAAAGCTTATGCATAAAAATTAATCCAAGTGCTCAAACCCAAACAATACATTTTTGATACAGAGCATGTCATCTTGGTGAGCCGAAGAGAAACTAAATTAAAGGTGAAGTGGCACAGATCACCTTGGCTTTTGGTGTTTGAGGCTTTTCAGTGCCCTACTTTGAAAGAAAAGTGCAGAAACAAGTGCCTTCTGAATATGCTAATAGCTTGAGAGTATTTGGAGGGGAGAGAAGCTTCTTGTATGTGAAAAATATCCTTGGGAACCAGAGCTAGACATTATGCAAAGTGAACCTGGCAGAAATGATGGGGAACAGAACAGAACTGCTAAACAGGTTTGTTGTGGCTTAGCACGTGTCTTCTGCAGGAGGAAACCTTAAGTGCTGGGCAGAGGAAGCCTGCAGAGGTCTGTGGGAAGAGGCAGAGCCAGCTTTGCATGGGAACACCTCATCCAAGGGTAGGATCCAAAGAAACAGGGTAAGTGATCCAGTGCCGTGCACTGCATGTGCATCAAAGTATTTGCTCTTGGCTATGGGCAATCAATGACTTCTCTTCAAGGCCTTCCAATCCTCCCTGAAGGAAACCCTGGGGGTGCCCACTGCAAGTCACACCTGCTTTGCCAGCAGCCAGCCCCTTGCAGGGGAACAAGGAATGTCCAATTTGTTCAGCGAGGAAGTATGTTTTGAATCTCAGTGTAATCTGACTCCCTGGATCAGGAGAGATAGTGCATGGGGGTTTGAGACAGAAATGTATCCTGTTCTTGAAGTGGTTGGGAAAAAGCAGCGATCTGTGTGGGAAAGCTGGAGAAATGGCGGGAGAGAAAAGAAAAATTACATGCATCAGTGGTTTATGCCTTCCAGACATTTACAAACTCTGGGTAATGCAACTCAGAGGGAATTTCAGTCATTCCAAGGAGGCTGCATGATTTAAGAGGGCAGGAGGGTTGCAGTTTGCTCTATGGTTTAACCCACAAATAAAACTTCCATCACGCGGTTGAATATCTGGAAGGAATTTGGGGGTGCATTTTTAGGAGCACAGACATTAATAAGGCATAACTTTATTGCCTCAGTGACCTATCACCTCAGCATCATCTGGCCCTGGGATGGAGAGGTTAATGGGTAAAACACACCACAGCTTCAACAGATTGGGGGGAACAAAGACAGTCTTGCTGTTGTTGCACTTCTGAGTTTTTTTACAAATGACATTGCTCTTTCTGCTCTGTGCCTTAAAGACAACCTACCCAACGCGTTTTCCCGTGCTGACCTACTCTCTGCCTTCCAGAGAGAATTAAAACCAAGGCACCATGCAGAACAAGGGCCAGTGCCCATCATCAGGCCATGATCTAATTAAATTAAAACTCTGTTACAAGTCCCTTTAATATATTCATTGGGTGATGTCTTCCAGTCCTTTTTCTAAATAGCTGATCCCTTAGGAAAGGTCCTAGAGTGTTCCTCATTGTATTCCACTTGCAGAGGCCAATTTGTTTTATTTAATACATATTGTTATCTCAAGCTTGGGGTGAGTTCTCTCAGCATATTTGTTAATAAACAGTAGTCCACAGTAGCATGTTCCCTTTTCTATTCTACTCCATTTCATTCCCTCCTTATATTTCCTGTATTTTTCACATTCCAGAATGCTTTTCTGCCTTGGTTTTTGACATGTAAATATCAGACATATATCAGTATCAATAAAATCCCTCAATCTGTTTTGTGATGAACAACAGATGAGAATGACAGCAGTGCAAAAAAAAAAAGCACATTATCTTTTCTTGAAGGCCATTTAAAAAATGGAGGAAAAAGTATTTGGAACTGAGAGGAGAACTTCAGTCTACTGAGGGTTTAATTTTTATCCTTATTTTATTAGGAAAGGGAAACAGAGGCAGCAGGACTTGGCCAAATGAGTCAGTCATTCAGCCCAAGCAGATGTGCTGGCATGATTTTGGCGTCTTTCACAAATACCAAGACTCATTTTGATTGTGAAATGCTTGCTGAAGTGCATTATCAGAGAGCTTCAAAGGGGTTCATTTCAGAGCGAGTGGTTTGAGGCTCATCTGATGCAAAGGAAAAGCAGATAATGCCTGATATTTCAATCAGACCATGAGCAAGGACCCAGAACAATCAAATTCAGCTCCTTTGCCCTTTATGCCATACTTCACATCTTCTTACGGCACTAGGTGAAAGTTTGAGCCAGTGGAAGCTGGAGCAAACTTGCAGTGTTGCAGCAATGAATGGGACTGAGAGAAACTGGGTTTGGACTCATGGGGACATTTTATCAGCTCTTTCTGATCTACTGGGGGAATAGCAGCAGGATAACTTAATTCCTGTCATTTCAGGTGTAAAGTGATTTTAGTGATGATGGAAATTTCCAAAGTCATGTACTCTTGATTTGCTTCCTTTCTTCTGCCCCTCTTAGCACAGCTCATCAGACCAACTGGTTTATGGTCCAGGCTGTAATTTGGTTCATGATTAAAGTCTTCCCTCTCCCATGTGCTGTCACTGTCCTCAGCCCTCCTTCCAGAAGCAATCTAACACAGATAACTGGTGACCATTCCTAACCCTGAATTGCCAAGACAAAGTGTGGAGCTGCAGTGTCGGGTATTGAGGGTGATTAAGCAGCTGATCACAGCTCCATTTCCTATCCAGGGACTTTGGAGAGCTGGAACAAAATGTGTTCTGCGTGGCACCCAAAGGCAAAGCACAACTTCAAAATACACCAGAGGCTGCCCAGCCAGGGCAGCAGAGAAGTCAATGCAGGCTGCTAAATTAGCTTCAGAAGCAGAGTGAGTGTTGGGTTGATGCCCCAGAGCCATCAGCTGCTGCCTTATAACTTCTGAAAGAAGGACTGTCACCTTCCTGCTGGTTCAGGTGTGCTGCCCTCCTTCTGTGTCAAGTGCAAGGCCTTAGAAGAGCTCTGAAGGCTTTCAGACCTTCCTTAGGCAGCAGTCAAAGTCTGAAAGTATTTTATGTCCTAGTAGGATCTCACAGAGGAGAATATGTGCTTTGATGAATAAAAAATGAGGCATGCAGCGGGTAGTCTTAAAAAACCCCATTTTAACCAGTTGCTTTGATTTATCTTATGGATAAGGCTGCCATTGTTATTTGAAAAACATGAAAATCAGCTTTTTAAATAACTTTTTTTTTTAAAGGAGGGGGTGGAAGAGTCTAAACGGCAGGTATTTTCATTGCGACCCTTCTCAGAAAAATGCCGTGCAAACATATTTCTGTAAAGAGCACACAGGGCTTAGGCTGCTTCAACAGTAGCCAAAGCAAGCAGCAAAACATATGAATTCCTCCAGACTGCTCCCAGGGTTTTGTTCCACTGCCAAGAGCTGAGACGTACACTCACAGCATGAGGCAGCAAACTCCTCTGGCTTCATGTGCTCACACATGAGGGGGGTTTAACAGAGAGATTGTTACGCTCCCCTCGCTTCTTCCCTTCTATTTCTCCCTCAAGGTCTTGCTCTAAGAAAATAATATGGAAGTAATTCTGGATCTGGTGATACTGAAGGCAGATGAAACAACTTTTGCCAGTTGCAGCACATATTTATCAAAACATCTGTGCTTGTGTGCACCCTTTGGGAAGACCAGTTCCAGTGTGTTTCGTCAGGATGCTTCTGTCTTGTGCCTGTGGATGGCCGGATATTGGGAGATTTCTTAGATACCGTGCGTGTTTCCTGAGGCTGTTCAGAATATAGGATCAAGATGCTGGGAAGGACTTTTGGTGTCTGCTCAGGAGGATCTGGATAGATGCAGGTGTTTTCCTTTCTGTGTCTTTCTGGCACTGGAGGAACTTGGGATGAGCTCTGATGGAACCTCATGCCCTAAGAGGCAGATCAGTCCCATCACGACAGGACAACCTTTCCTAATTTCCCTTTCAACTTGCCTGTTCCCTGAGATCCTGCTCTGCTAATGGGAGTTAATTGTCTCCAGGGTAAGGAAATCAGCTGTAATTCCTGGCTGCAAGGGTTTGGTTGCTTAAATGTCTTCATTGGCACTGAGGAGGCTCACATCCATTCAAAGTTGGCCACTGTTTGGTGGATATAAATCTCTGCAGGCAACAGTCAGAGTGTGTTGTTGTTCTTTCACCCTGGAGGAGGAAAACTGCTGGGGGATGGTGCTGCACTTGCACCTTGAGCCCTTGTGCAGCCGTCAGAGTGGCTCTGATCTGCATGGACACTTTGATGGACACGTTCATGAAGCAAATGTGAGCACTTCCCTCACCAAACCCTGCTTCCCAATCCATGCAACAGCTGGAGAGTCAGGCCTGGAGTCTGCAGAGCATGTTTGCAGGATGGGCCTTGAGGAGCGTGCCCAGTATGTATGAGGAATGTGTGTCTGCTGACAAACATAAAATCCTCAAATCTATAAATGTGCAAATAGATCATGTCAGAGAGAATCTTTGATCACCCATGTGTAATTTTCTCATATGCAGATGTCAGCTTTCATACAGCCTATGAGTTCAGTTTCAGATTAATGCGAGAGTTTGCCCCCATTTATTTTGTATCACTTAAGAAAGGTTGACTGAGTCCTTAAAAGGTTGTCAGTCCTGATTAAATCAACCTTTAGGAATCATCTGGTAGAACCTTGGCACGTATCTGTATTTGGAAATCTTCACTTGAACTGTCTTTTGTTCCACTTTTGCTTTTACACTAAAACAGGTGGACAGTAATGCTCTGTCATCTGCTATTCTTGGGTTATGTGGACCATAAGAGATATTAATTAGATGAAGAAGTGATTTCTGAGGGCTTATTTGGAGAATTGCTTCTGTGGGTCTCCTGCCTGTGCAGGAGTGGAAGCAAGTTATGAAAGCTTTGGAGCAGTGTCAGTATGTTGGAAGCCTCTTACCCAGATCTCTCCACTCTTCCCTCCTTTTTCTGCTTCTGAACAAAGCGCTGCAGATAGAGATCACAATCCCGTGCTAGGAAAAGCTGTTTTCTGAGCACGTTCGTGCATGTAGAATATTTCCCAGAAGCAAATGCATTTTTCTAATCTCAAGACTTCGCTTTGTGCATCGAGATCAGATCTTAAGCAATAGGAATTCATTGCCAGACTTCCCCTCTGCTAAGTACAGATTCTGCATATCAAAGGAACCGGGGACAGGATTTCTCTGTGCAAAATTGATTTATTAGAATTTGTGAGGCCAGGTTTTATCCACGTGGCACTGCAGGTCAGCAGCACGGTGTGAAGGCATCGCTGAAGGGCATTTCACTTGTTTAACGACCAAGCAGAGTCAGAAAAGGGGAGAAACATCTTGAATATTATGACCAAATAGGGGTGCAGTGGTTTCTTCCAGGTGTTTCAGGCATCAAACAGCTCCTTGGCTTCATCTGATCAGCTTTGAAATTTACTATTCAAGATTAAAAATTTTTAGATGTTAAAAGTCTATGTTTTAAAAGATCTGTTGTAGTTAGCACTGAGAGCCATCCCATAATGCCACTATTGAAACCACCCTCCTGCTTCCATGAACCTGTATTTCCATGTGCTACCCAAGGCATAACTCAGTCTCTGTGCAGGGCTCCAGGGTTGACAGCTCTGCTGTGTCTGCTTCTCCCATGTGGGCATTTTCCCACTGACAGCTGAGCTGGCCCCAGCACTCGTCTTTTAAATGTCCCCAAAGAGTTTCAGACAGGAGGAGTCTCCTGGTTGGGGCAATGCTGTGTGGGTGACCCT
This sequence comes from Orthonyx spaldingii, assembly GCA_013397795.1. NCBI lineage: Eukaryota > Metazoa > Chordata > Aves > Passeriformes > Orthonychidae > Orthonyx > Orthonyx spaldingii. The sequence goes on along the minus strand of VZTJ01001640.1, from coordinate 970,799 downwards.
GAGCAGCAGCTGAGGCAGACCTCTGTGCACTGATTTAAACCAAGTGCCTGCTTGTCTCTGAGCTGTCAAGTTGTCCCCAGTAGCTTGAAGAGCCCTTAACTCCCCTCTAAGATGATGGAAGTCACAAGATCTTAGTTTCTTATAGGCTGACTTCTTTAATTTCAGTTTATACTGAGACTGCCAAACTAAGGTAAATTATACACAAACATGCCAAGCCAAGAACCTGAAGACTTTTGAATTATCAATGTATTTCAGATGCAAAATCCTTACTATTCAATCTTATTTCCTGCTGTGTGATAAAAAACCTAGATATCTAATCACACTTTCTGTTAGATTGGATTTGTATTAAAATAGTTCACTTGCTTTGCTGAGTAAGCTGCTCTGTGTCTGGTTCTGGTCTCAGGATTTCGGTCACGTAACCTTGAAGCAGATACAGACCAGTAGAAGTAACTTCTTTAAAAGTAGGATTAAACTTCTTAAAAAGTGGAATTAAACTTCTTTAAAAGTGGGATGAATTCAACTGGCATGAGCACAGAGAGCTGAATCACCCTCTCTCTGTGTTTGCATTCATGACTGTTAAAAGGAGATAAAAGGACTTTCAGAAAGGGATGAAGGAGAGATGTCATATGAGGAGAATGATAATGACATCTGAGGAAGTTTCTTATTTGGTTTTTGGAGTGTAAAATATTAAGCTGGTCAGTGAGGGAATGACAGGCAGAATTATGGATTCTTGGGAATTTATATTGATTCAGAGGAAAATGAAATTTAGGATGTGCCCGTATGGAAGGTGGTCTGAATGTGTAAAGCAGATCTAAGTGTCTGTAGGTAATTTTGCATTCAAAGAAATGGATGAATTGTTTCGCCTTGCACCCAGAAATCTTTTTGGGATCTATGTGTGTAGATGTATCAACCCAATGCTACATTATTCACAGAACTGCTTTGAGCAACCTGAAACGTTCACCAGAATCAGTTATTTACAAAGGTAAAAGCCATGATTCTGCAGATGTGCTGGGGGACAAGTTAAAAATCTCATTCACCTGATGGGTATGGAAGGAAAACCATGGAAGTTGAGGAAACCTCACCCAAAAGAAGCTGCTTTCTTGCTGCCAGTGTCCAGGAAGTCTCTGTGGTACAGATGTGAAATGAATAGCTAAACCTATTCCATTGTCCTCTCCCTTGGAGAAGCTGTGAGTATCAGCAGCCACACAAAAGAGATAGTGGGGGACTAGGGAGGAGTCTTGAAAATACAAAATATTGTCTGTCCTTGCTGGTGTAGTGTCCTAGTTACCTGTGGCTTCCACTGCCTAAATTCTGTTAAAGTCCAGTGCTGCCATTTGTTGTCTGTCCTTAGATGTTGCAAGTTTAGGGGCTGATCTGCTTGGAGTGGGATTTTTTTATTGTGAGAGCTTTATTAGCTCCCTTTTTCATCTCATCGTGGGCAACAGAGAAAATAATGGTTCACTTAGGCTGTAAAAATGAAGGGAGTTCTTCATCAACAGAGATTTTCTGCAGTAACCTCTGAACACTTGACAGTGGTGATAAAAACTGGACTGTTTTTAAAACGTAGGTAAACATGTGAGGTACTGGTGCTAAGGAGCTATAATGACCCTAATTAGGGTTAATAATTTTACAAGCGATATTAAGCTTTATTAGTGCTGGAGGCAACTTCACCCTGCGATTCTTGGGTCTGACCTGTGGTGTCGTCCTCTAATAGAGCAGCAGTGTAACTACACTGGTGCTACTCTTGGTTTGCACTGTTAGAGAAGAATGATGGAGCCAACGTATTTTCAGGGTATATTTTGTAATACCTTATTCAGATTTTATAGAACCCTACTGGTTTCCTCCCTCTTAAACACTTTAAAATTTTCTAACACAAAGCGTTGTTGGGAAGGCGAAGAGAATTCAGGAGGGAGGAGGTGGTGAGGCAGCCAGAGGTGTGTGTGACAAATTAATGCAATTCCTCAGGTTTGCACTGCGGGTCAGAGGCTGCACTGTGGGTGCAGTGCATGCACATGAATGCAGCAATAATGGCAATATTTCACCAGGGTAAACAGAGATGGACACGGAAACACCATCTGAGACCCACACTGTTTCTAGATACGTTGCCTTGCCACATCTGGACCGTAATAACAGAATGGGGCTTTCATGCTATTTTTACTCCAGACTTTCTTTTCATAGGACTTTTGTTTGACTTCCTACTGCCTCTCCCTCCTCCTCTTTGCCTCTGACTGCACTCCACATGTGCTTGGGCATGACAGTGAACATGCAAAATCACATCAGCAAGCCAGTTAAAAAAGGAGAGAAAATGTAAACTTTTTTTTTTTTTTCCTTTTTATCTTCTCAGATTGCTCCATCTGACTGCTCATGCTGGCTGAAGGACTTGGTTTGGCTATTTCAATCTGCAGAAATTGCTGCTAAATAATCTTCCAGACTCCTTGCTCTGGTCCTGTCTTTGGACCCTCCCTGCAGAACAAACCTCTCAATCAAATTGTTTTACTTTAAATCCTCATATATCTCAGTAATTCATCCTAGACTTACCCACATAACTCTCATCCACTGCTCCTGGACTGAAGTTTGTAAGGGACAGTTTAAAATGAGATGTACCATTCTCCAGGTGTGGCAGTGGTTTCCATTGTTCATCTTTGTCTTTCCACGAATGTTCCCTGTGCAAGGATCTCTTTGTGGGGACAGGTAACCTAATTATGGAAAAATGTGTGAACAAGGCCCATGGAAGGTGTCTGAAGTCTTCCACATTGGTAATGAAATCTAAATTTGAGAGGGTTTCGAAGAGCTAGATCTTTGATTTTTGACCAGTTGATCAAGGATCTTGATCCAGCAATGCTTAATTCTGATGTGGGATTTCTCAGCTGGGAGACAAACGCCATAAATCACCACAGAGGAATCTGAGAATGAGCATTTTCCTCCCATATGAGATGTTTAGTAGAGAGATCCCAGTGAGATGATCTTTACTACTCTACTGTAGGGTTTTTTTCTACTTTTCAGTTGTAGAAGTCCTGCTTAGTTTATATTCAGGAGGGTGCAAAAAGTTGTTCAGACCCATTTTTTAGCTTTCCTCCCCTCCTTGCCAGAAGGGTGAACGCAGCATCACACTCCCAAGACATTCTGTAAAGAGACTCACCCCCACCTTAACAAATATCTAGGGAGAAGTCTTCAGTCTGTGTTTATACAAAATTAATATAAGAAAATGAGTGTTCTTCTTTACTTCGAGAGTGAAAAAGTTAGAAATTGGTTTTAATAGATTTTTGTCTTACTGACTGGCTTGCCCTGTGGTGCAGGAATCAGGATTTACAAGGAACTTGCCAATGAAATATTTCACTTCGAACCTCTGATTCAATAGATGTGTGAGTCCATCTGCGGTGGACTATTTTAATATCCCTTGATCTGCAATAATAACTACAATTAAAGCCAAAATGAAGTTTCTATTGCTCATTTTCAGGGTTTTTTTTCCTCAAAGCAGCTCTGTGTAAATGTTCTCGTGAAATATTATGAGCCTGAATGTTTTCAGATGAGAATACCAGGCCAAAATTGCAGGTTTTCTGAAAATACTCTTAACAAAATGCAGAACCAAATGTTTGATGTTTCCTGGGATTCCCGGTAATTTGAGTACTTTATGCAGCAGCTTCCTCACAAGTTGTTTTGAGGTAAATATTCATGGCAAAAGCAAAGTTGTACATCAAAAATATCAGTGAATAATGGATGGAACACACTAGAGCATAATGCACATGCTGACATGTAGTCTCTCCTGCAATAAAAATGAACACTGCTCTGCTTTATACCTTGGTGTCTGTAATAACCACACACAGGTAGGAATTCCTGTAAGTCCTGTAACATCTGGGTAGCCCATTCTTCCATTACAGGTGTTGTTTCCTCTGTCTGTTGTTTTTATGCACTCTAACTAATACGGACATTGCAAATACTCAAGCCTTGGAAGTAAATATTTTTCCTTTGGAATTAAAATAAACACCATTCAGTCTTAACAGCATGAACTTCTGTTCCCTCTTGTTCTGTCTTTTTTGCTTAAAACAACAACAACAACAACAACAACAATAATAATAATAATAATAAAAACCATTCTGTCTTGTTTGGGCATTTCCCGAGTCAGTACTAAACTAAACACAGAAATTACTTTCTATTGGCCACTGGAGTTATTAGAAACACAGAGATGTCCCTGTTCTAGGGGCTTCTAGAATGGGGTACTGAGAACACAAAATGTACTCAGTTAAAAGGATTTTGACTTTTGAGCACCCCAACCCGGCTGGACTAATGCATTCATGGTGTCATCCAGGCAGACATAAAAATTATAAGTGAAGCCCAGCAACTGGAAGGGATGTGTTTTCCAAATTCACACATTTCACTGTGTTTCCCTATAGATTAATAATTGCAAGAGATTTGCTTTTTAATGTGGTCAGGTTGATTGGCATAAAGTGGAACGTCCACGTTACAAGAGGCGGCAGAATCTTGATGTTATATTGACTTTTTAAAGTGTCTTTTAAAGAAATTATTGTACCTGCAGCATAAGGGACTGGACACAGTGTCCAAAGAAGTTCTGTCCGTTGTTCTGACCACATTCTGTGTGTTTGAGTAGGAAAACAAAATATCTCTAAACACTAAAGCTTTACTTCGAAGTTTTGAACAAAACTTGAGTTCAGCTCCTTTGTGCAAATCTCTCCCAAAGAGGGGGAACATAACCACTGCATACTGAACCCACTGGAAGTGTACTGGAGTAATTTGCTTCCTTTTATTCTCTGCAAAGATTCCTAAGCTAAAACACGTGAATAGGCTAATTTGTTTAAAATGCCTTTTGTCCTTTCTCTTTATATTGCCTTTGGCAATTTTAAGCCTTCAAAGACAGCGACAGTTTCTTAGCAGTCTGCACTACTGAAGAAAGACTTTAATCAAGCTCCCTAGCATCCAAATATGATGTGCAGCTCTACACAGTGCAGCTGATTGATTAATTAGCCTCCCTGGGTCCCTCAGAAAAAGTGGACATACTGGAAAGATGGAGGTATTTTTCATTTAGATATTTATTGTTTCTTTCCCAACTTGACCTCATTTATTCTACTGTGATCAATAGGAAGAGGGTAGATGGAGATCCTAAATATAGACAGTGAATTTCATCCTAGTCAAAACAAGATTTTGGGGATTTTCCCGACAGTCTTAAGG
>VZTJ01001640.1:913490-965549 GCA_013397795.1 Orthonyx spaldingii | reverse complement strand
AAAAAAAAGCAGCTAAAAATCTTACAATTAAAGAAGACATTTTACGAAAAACTGGAAAAGAATGAGTATTGCCAATCAGACTGCTTTATAGTTATTATGAGATTTAATTTAAAGGAGGATCTTGAAACTGAATCTTCTGTCTAGAGTACAAAAACATGGCATCAGCCCCTTTTTTCAAATTCCCACAATGTGGCTGTTCCAGTTTGCTGATCTTACCCACCCAGCAAGTTCATTACTCTGGCTTGTCTCTCTCTCCTGAAAGTTTTCATGAGAATTGTTGAAAGGTTTCATTTCAGTTCCACTGTGGAATGAAAATCAAGTGTCAAGACCATGACAGCTGGGGCTTTGGGGTTCTCTTTTCCCTTTGATGGAATGAGATTGCTGGTTTTAATCTGCTTCCATGTACTGAAACGACTCCTGTATTCAAATTGGCATTACTGAGAGGAAGACAACTGCAGTTTGGGTATCAGTTCTCTGGGACCTGCAAGCTGCCTGGCAAGGAAACGTCATCAGGTGGGTTTTACCTCATTTAAATGCCATTATTCAAGGGCTTGCTCAATCTATGTACCCTGAAGTGGGAGACACACCACAGAGAACGGAAAGATGGATGGCAGGCTTGGATGAATGCCCTGGTTAGATTCTCTATATTAGATTGTCATGCTTTTCCTGGCCCAGATGCTAACATCTAACACGTTTTTAATACTATTGCCTGTTGAGATCCTATTAGAAAATGATTCAGAGTCTGGAAAGTTACGGGGGGAAAAAAGTTAATTCCCTAGAAATAATATGGTCATTATGTGTACACTGAATTCAATACGTAACCTGGGTTTTTTATGGCCTCTCTACCATCCTGCACACCAGCTTTTTAAAATTGCAGTCACATTCATTATGAAGTAAATGCCTAATGCAAGGGATTCTCAAAACAGTTTGTAATTTAAATTCCTATTGGAAATAAAAGTAATAACCCACCATAGCTCATTAGTGGCTTTGCAAATGTTCATTATTTCCTTTCTCTTTGTCTTTCTCCTGGTTTTCTCCCCTTACTAAAAGACAGGGCAGTTTAAAGGTTTAGACTACCTTTAGAGCTATCCATCTCTAATGACCCATGAAAATGAACATTTGATTCCTGAATGAGGAAATCATCATTCCCTGGTGTTTTTGAGGGGATAAGTGTGTTCACTTAGCAGTGTATGAGGAAGCTGGGTATTCCAGATGATTTTAAGAAATTATTTTATATTTATGCCTAGGGGAATTAAAAAATTGTTTTAAAATATTAAAAGAAATACAGAGAAGGCCAAGAAGTCCCTGAAAAATGGATACAGGCAATTTGGATTTTGAATCCAGGTTGTTTTTAATGATACCCTGGATGCTGCTACACTACCAAAGATTTGTCTGGCTGTCCATTGCTCGGAGATGGGCAAGGACAGATAATTCCATGATTCTAAGGAGAGGCACACAGCCCATTTCCACGGGCTTCTCTGTCAGATGAAGACCTAGCATCTGCCATGCAGATGATCCTTGGCTTTCTGGGGAAAATGACACAGGAGAGAGGTAACCTGGGGTTGCAGTGACATTCTGCATTGTCTACGCCCATGAGCAGGATTTAACAGAATCCTGGAATGGTGTTATCCCTAATAAGAAGCTCACCCTTAAAAATACACTGCCTTGTTCATCTGGCTCTCTCACTGCCCTGAGGTCCTCAGTCCCTCCCTGTTTGTCTCCTTTATGCTGGCTCATGTGGCAGCATTTGATGTTGCTCTGGAAATGCCAAAGTGCTCCCTGCCCCAAAATCCTTGCACCAAAAATTCTGTGGGGTTAAACCTGTATCCCACATGGCTCAAGCAGGCTCTGCTGTAGGGTGTGCTCAGAGAAAAAAAAATGAGGGCAAAATACCTTATTTATCTTTAGTTTCTGTCTTCCCCAGTGATTTTTTTCCTCCTCATTAGCAGTCAAGACTTGGAGACTGTCAGTAAGCTGCTGATTGCTGGTGGGGGCAGGCCTTAAGGCAGACCTCTTTAGAATGTAAAGTAACAGATTGCTTGCTTGTAGAAGTCTCTCATAAGTGCTCACCAGAAGTGAAGCTTCACTGACTACTTTCTGTGTGTGCAAAGGGATTACTTTGGCAACATATGCATGAAACAAAACCTGGTAACATGTTTAAAAGCATTACCTATTGTTGGAATTTGGGTTATTCAGTGCAGTCATTAGATCACACCCAATAATTCTGTAAAAATTGATTTTTTCCATCCTAAGGTCAATTCATTTTTATTGCATTGCTTCAAGCAGGTTTCTCCAGAGCACAATGCTCCTCTGTGAGCCACCAGCACCGTGGCTGGTTTGCTGATGTTTACATTAGGTCATCTAAGAGTTAGGTTTGACTGAGTTTGGACAAAACTAGCTCACTTGACCTATGATGCATTGCTTTTAAAAAATAACAAGGAATGTTCTTTTTCAACCCCCTTATCTACGTCTTGCCTGAACTCTGAGATCACTTCTGTCTGTCTGGTGAGACTTACTGGAAGCAGCTTCTTCCCTCTGAGCAGGAAAGCAGCTGCTCTCTGCCTGTTTCTACCTCTCCACAGAGAGAAACAAAAGGTCAGTCCCCAGCTCCTCATAACTTGCATGCACTACATTGTTTTCTTTTTCAATTTTTAAGCTCTATTCTTATTCAGATCTGCTTAACACACCCACTGTGTGCTTCCCCCTCTTCTGGTGTGTACTCTGGTGTGTCACTCTTCAGCTTTGCCCTTCGGGGAGGTGTCAGATGTGATGCTAACCACCCTTTCCAAATTCCAATTTAAAACAATATTATCGTTCTCACTTTGTTCACTATAAACTGACTACACAGTACCACCTGCTGATGGACCAGCATCACAAACCTGGCTTTTATTACGGTTTTTTTTTTTTTTTTCAAAGGCAGAGTTGTCTGTGACAGCATTGCCTTCTTGGGAAGGGGCCCTGTGTAAGAGGCAGGAATGCTCTGGTGTTTGTGCAGTGCTTTAGACTCTTGTCATCTGCTACCACTTAGCAGAAGGATAATGTTGTGTCAGAAGGAGACTTGTGCCTTAGAAGAGAGAGTGAATAGTGTCCATTTTTTCAGAGCCTAAAAAGGCAGAAAAAAAATTGAGAGCATAAGCCAGCAAGCCTAAGGCTATTCTGATTTGCATCAGGATCTGTATAGGCCCTGTATGGCTTACAAAGCCTAGGAATCCTCTACATCTACTTCTGCCACCCACCCTAAAGTTCAGGAATGAAGTATCTGAATATCGAGGTCGTTATAGTTAATCAGTCTTCATTAGCAAGAGAGCTGATATTGGTCTGATCTCTTATTTCAAAAGCTTTTACTACTGAGGCACCAAACCCCTTGCCCTCCCCAAAATTCAGGACATAAACCTGTGTCTTTTCAATTAAGAATCAGGCTTGCACTTTTACCCTTTGACAATACAGTGAAATATTGATTACAGTTTTGCAGTTGTTGATTCTGAATCTGTCGCTCATGCCAGAATGTTCCAGTAACTTCTGGCCTAATAAAAGCTTGTAGAATCTGTCCCTTCTTAGGGAACAAACTCAGTGTAACCACAGCCAGATAACTGTCAAAGAGAAACAGAGCAAAGCCAAGAAAAAGAGGCGACAGAGCCAGATCTTGGTATTTTGCAAATCCAGATTCTCGTCTCCCTCAATTATCCATGGGGTGATTAAGAACAGTCTATCCTATGGGCACTGCTGCTGCCTTCAAGAACTTCTTTTCCCCCCAATTTTCATGATTTTCTCTCCTTTTTTTTCCTCTTCTCTTTTTCTTCTTTTGAGATGTGAAATACTCTGGTGCATGAGTTTTGGTTTAGGAAGGCTTGTTTTTTTCTTTTCATTTCATCAAGACAGAGTTCCATTTGTTCAGCATCTGCACAGGACAACATCTGGAGCCCCAGGAAATTCAGCTGCTCTGTGTATGACGCTTAAATGAAATTACTTTTTCATGCACTTCAGAAGAGTATCAAGAGCATCTCTCTGACCAAACAGGGCCTTTTGTTCTCCTCCAGCAAGTGTTTCTCATTAAAAATGTCATCTCCCTAACAAATTGCTTCATTGCCTTTGCAGCTGGGGTTATTGTTTTCATGGTTTTGTACTTGTGTGATTCTCTAAGGGAGCAGAAAGCTGGGAGAAGCGGGGTTTGGTTTCTTCTCCCTTAGCCCTGTGTATGCCATGCTTTGACTTCCCACTTTTGGGGTGCAGTTTCATGTATTTCCCTCTTTGCCCTCTCGGCACAGTCCCCGGGCTGCCCCCGTGGGGCAGAGCACGGGGCACAGGCAGCAGCACAAATCTGTGGGGACTGTCCCAGGGGGTTCTGAGCAACCAGATCTAGTGCAAGGTGTCCTTGTCCATGGCAGGGAGTTGGAATTTGATGATCTTTAAGGTCTTTTCCAACCCAAACCATTCTACGATTCCAGTTTCTGGGGCTGCCGTGCTTACACAGGGGTGGAAGGTGAGAGCAAGGAGAAAGCAAAGGGACAAATATCCATTTAAAGCTGGAATATAAAGGATGGCTTTTAATGAGGTAAATCTCTTTTGTATGAAACACAACGTTTGGTAGTTTTTCCAGCTGTTATTCCCAGGTGGAGTATGTGGGGCTGTTGAGTCTGCAAGAAACCCTAAATTATCTTTAGGGACTTAGGAATTTGTGGTGACTTTTCATGGGAAGTCTGATCAGAAATAAAACTTGAGACCAAGGGAAAGAGCTGGAGGAATTCAAAGGGAAACAGCATCAGTCTGTACATACTGCACCAAGGCTAACAGAGCAGAGTGTGTGAAGTCCCTTACAGTAGTGAGGAACACTGTGTAAACCTCACCCAGCAGCACAGAGCTGAAGGGTCTGTATAATTTCCTTGAAGAACCACTTAGAAAATGCCAAAACTTCAAACCACATTTTGCAGTGAGGGCATTATTTAAAGCCCAGGCATAAACCCCTCATTTTTCTCACCTCTGACTTTTCAACCAGGTTTCCCTCCTTTCTGCATTTTGAAAAGCCTTCTGCTCACCCCTCATTGAAGAGATATATATGCCTAAATCTTTAACTCACAGAATGCTTCAGGTCAGAAGAGACCTATAGAAGTCTGGTAACCTTTGAAATCTAATTTAAATGACAAACTGTAAATAATGTAGAAGCTCCCCCTCACTGGTTTAAGTGTTCCCTGCATGTTAACACACCATCTGCTTGACCTGAGATCTCTTTTTTGTAGGTGACTACAAATTACTCCTTAATAATTTCACTGGCCCTATAAACTTGCTGGGTAATCAATTTACACAGGTTTATTGCCCACTTTCACAGTTCTAGTGTTGGTCCCACAGTGTTTGCAGTTTTTCTTGAAGTGTTGATTTCCTGAGTCATGTATTTCCCTGAGAATGCAGGTTTTCAGTTTTTCAAGTGGCAGGAGCTGCAGAGAAATGTTGAAAGGCTCCTGCCTAAAGAATCATAAAAGAGAGTGTAAGTACTATTCCTTCATTTTTATAATTCTTCACAAATCTTATGGTTATTTAGACATTTTGTTGTTTAAAACTTCAACTTGTCATTCCAATTTCTCCTCCATTTAAGAAAAAGATAAGAAGCTTTGCAAACAATTTTTTTTTCTGTTTGTTTGAGTCATTTCTTAATGGATGGTTTTCTAGGTTGGTTTCTGTATTTCATGTGGGACATGAGCAGCCATTTAGCTCACAAACCACAACAGTTACCTTTGGTTGTCTCGGGCACAACTGATTCGACCGTGTTACCTCTCCTCCTCCCACTTGTAAGCAATGAAAACAGTTCCTGTGTGTTAAATACAGCACCAGGCACAGCCTTCCTGTGAGGCAGCTCCGTTTCAGGCTGCAGCAGAAACTCTGGGCACCACACCGTGGAAAACAAGTACGCAGCAGTTGTAAATATACATGGATATTTATATACAGAAAATGGTACTAGAACCCACAGTCTGTAATTTGTGGGTGACCTTTAACTACATGAGGATAAATGGTTACAAATGAGGACCTCTGGTCTTGGCTTTCGTAACCTATTTTGTTACTTCTGTTAGTAAATCAAAAAACATGTATATCCATGGGGTTTTTGGAGTGTAACATTTGGCTTAGATTTAAGCTGGGATAACTGAACAAAGTGGAAAACCAAACAAATAAATATGATTATCCTGCAGTGTTTTGTTTTATGGAGGCAGGTTCTGAATTAAGCAAAGCATGTGGGATACTTTAAGACAGACACGTGCTATTCCCATAACGAAATCTACTCCCTGAATTAGGTCTTTGTGCTGTTGAGAGGTTTTTCTTGTGTTTGTTTTGTTACAAGACTGCATTTTTGCTGGAGTCAAGCAGCATGTTAAGCTTTGGATTTTCAGAGGCTCTTGTGTGATGAGGTTGGTGACATGAATCCCTCTTCTTGAAGGACCAGCTATGGTTAGGGTGTGAGTCCTCAAGATCCAGGGTGTTCCAAGAGGTTTGGTTTTGAAATGCACCAATAAGGGTTATTTGGGATGGGGATGTGAAGAGGAATTCAGGAATGGGATGGAAATAAAGACATTTTTTACAGGTAGATTATTGGCTACAAAAAAAATCTCTGTAGTTGGGGGGTGATGGTGGCTCTCTGAGAGCAGCAGGCAGGGAAAGCTGGAAGATGCATCATTCAGAAGTTACATATGGTGTTCCCAGGCCCTATGGCTGTTTTTCCCCTTATCTTTAAATGTACATAAGACCTTTCCCCATCCTCTTGGTCATCACAACACAGAGAAATAAGTTACAGGAAGTGTTCCAAGACCTTAAATAGTCAACAACCCTCTGAGCTCTTGATTTCTTTGTCTCAATTTCAGTGGGTTCTCTGTGGCAAGCTCTGGTTGCTACTGTGCCATGACCCATCTGTCTTTTTCTCTGAAGCCCAGATAGTCATGTCACAACAGAGAATAAATGTTGGCCTTCATGAATTTGTCAGCTTATTACCCATTTGCTTCAAGATTTTCCTGATCAGGAAGCAAAATGAAAACAAAAAACAACAAAACAACCCAAAGCACAAACCAAAGGTAAAAACACTGATGGACCATCTTTATGTGAATCTTATCACCTGTCACTGTTCTGCCTTCTGTGAATCCTCATGCCCTGTGTGAAACCCACAGGTTCTTTACACACCTGGGATACAGAAATCAATCTTTGCAAATAGTTCCACTGTGTAAGATCCCCAATCTGGCTTCATCTCCCATACAGGTTTAAGGAGCTGTGCATCTCCACAACCTTCTGGAGTATTTCCCGTCAGTATTTTCCTTGCTCTTAAACTGAGCTTCCTGATGGTTTATCCTTCTGGTTATCACAGCGATTTAATACATGACTGTTGCTCATGAGAGAAAAGTCAGCAAAAGCCAGGTTGGGATATTTCTGGTTCTCATCTTTTTTACGGTTAAAAATATCCTTCTTCTCAGATGTGAGGGGACGGTGATGCTGTGAATATCATCCTGCTTGTGATGGAAAACGTTTTTCATTGCGTCCCCAAGGTGCTCTAACTGGATTTGTCTCATTTCCTCTGCAAGTTTGTTCCACAGCTGCATCTCCAGCCAGGAGAATTTGTCTCTGGCTTTTGCACTTTTTGTTCAGGACTTTGTGATCTGTGCTGCCACGAAGAAGAAATAAGTTTAACTGTCCAGCCAGCACAGAGATGGAGAGCAGGTTTGCAGTGTACCAGACACTGCACCAATTACTCCAAAGACAGGCCCTGAGGACCTCAATTAGGAGGAGGAGGAGACTCAGAGCGGGTGGAAGTCATGGACTGGTTTGCTGCAGGTGGAGTCAGGCAAAGGAGCAAATCACAGGGGAGTCTTTGCTTTTGGTTTCTATTTCTCTTGAGTTACTGTGTCTGAGTCATGGACAGTGTGCACACGACTTATCTGGGGATTGCAGGTGCCTTGTGTCTCAGTTATTACATTGTGTAGTTTCTATTACTTTGTTTTTAATATACCTTTCTTGTGCAAGATTCATTATTCTGGCTTCTGTGCCTAAATCCTCCTCACTGAAGAGGTGGGAACTCTCATTTCCAGGAATTTGTGTCTGTCTCAGTAAACTTAAGAGCTCACCAAGATTAAGGATGTCTTTCTGCCCTCACCTCCTTCTTTTCATTCCTTTTTACTGTACCCTACATTTGGGCAGACAAGGTGCTCATGTTCAGCTGCAGTCCCCTGGGACCTGCACTGATCTTCACTGTGGATGTAGTTTCCCTCTTTCCTGTTTGTGGCTTCAGCGCTATTCCCTACTCCCACAGACCAGTTCCTCCTGATTTACATCTGTCTGGGGGCAGCTGAAAAAGTTTTTCAAAGTTGCTTATTAAAAACTACCTCCCTCATGCTGTGTTTCCTTCTGCTGCCAGCTGTTTGGCCGTGTCTTCATAGAGGAATGATTGCACCTTCCCTGCCCTCCAAAGCCTGGCTCCAGCAGTCCATCCCCAGCTGACCCTGTCCCTTCTCCTTGCTGCCTGGCCCGACCTCACAGCACTTGGCAGCACACCTTGTTCTGAGAGGTGTTTCAGTTACTGATGGGTGAGTGACTTGATTCAGAGTTTGGTTTGGATAAGCTCCCATAAATTGTAATGCTTGACTGTAGGTTATCCAAACTATCTGGGCCTCTTGAGACTCCAAATTGGCCTGGAAGACCCAGGCTGTTTTCCAAGCTTTTGGCACTTCCTGAGCCCAGAGAAGCTGCAGATAGCATGGCAATAGGTTCTTGCATGAGAGGTCAGCGTTTTGGCTGCTTGTTTTAGCTGGATCCTGAAAAAGGAGTGAGCAAGCAAACAAGCCCACTTAGAGCTAGGTGGTCCCATCAAGCAGGTGGAAACACTGCTACTATTGCCTCCTCAGTGAAGGTATTTACACTCAGAAAATTAGAGAAATCAGGGTGACCAAGGCATCTTGCTGCACTTTGATGATGTCTGGATTGAGGCCTAACACCGCAGTACTTCCCTGGAGAAAAGCTGTAGCAGCAAGAGAGTATTTCTCTTTCCTGGGCAGGCAGAAAGACATTCAGTCATATGTAATATTTAACTCCCTATGGGCCGCCAAAACATTTTGAGGACATCAAGAGGGAGCTGTAAGGAGCTCTGATTCCTTATACTTGAGATGTGCATTGCCAGGACACGCTGGCATTTGCCAGAGTGGGGAATGGAGTGACTGTGTATTGGAACAACACTGGATTTGGCACCTCAGTGCAGAAGCCCAGGGGTAGGTCTGGGTGGAGAAGGGATGCTGCACCACCAGAAGTGGTCACTGGAGCTGGCTTTGTTCAGGCAAAACCCCAGAACCATAGACGAAGCTGTGACTGACAGATTAAAGAGTGTATTTTTGCTTGCACTACAAGCCCTCATAGCGGTGTGTGTACAAACAGCTGCAGTGTCAGGGCTAATGCAATATCCTGTCTGTAGGGAGAGTAGGAGATTTGGACGTGATCAGACTGAGCAGTTCCTTGGCAGAGCCTCAGCAGTTCCAGCGTGCAGTAGTTCAGTGGCTTTCAAGCCAAAACTCTTGTCCAGATCATTACCAGCCACTGATGAACCTATTCTCCCAGACTTTGTCTATACAGTTTTTCAACACCTTAGCACTGTCCATTCATAATCACTAAGGCAGGAAGATTGATGGGGAGAGAGAGAGAAAATCCTGTCTTTCACAAATCTCTGTAAAGGTCCAGCTGTTAAAAAAAAAAAAAAAGAAAAGAAAAAAGTGGTCAAACTTCTGCATACTCTCTGTAGAATAACTACTTATTCCTGTAACTGCAGTTGTGGATGGATTCCCTACAGAGTTTGGAGGTGGGATAGAGCTTGTACCTGCACTGCCAAGGCTGTGAGACAAAGAGAGCAGTACCCTGACCTGATGATGTCATCTGTTTTCACTCACCTTTGAATCCACTGTTTTCTCAGCCCCAAACCACTGGAAAACACAACTGTTTTGCCAAATATGGAGATAAAATGGAAGGCAGAGGGAAAAGCTACCCCAAAACCTACATTCCCTTTACATTTTAGTACATTCTTCGGAGTAATTTGCAGTATTCTGGTGTTTTTGCTTTACATACTGCAACTCCCCTCTCTGCAGCTTTACCCTGGTGCTCAGCCTTTCCTGCCCACGTGGTATTCAGCTTCGTGTGGACGTCATGAAGTTATTGCTAAATCACAGCTGGCTTGCCCAGCAACTGCCGCTTCCTCTTGCCAATTTTGTTCAGCCTCTGAAAAGCTACAGTTCTTGTGCTGGGCCCCACTCAAGTTTAAATGATGTGCTCAGTTACAAACACAAAATAAAATGCAGGACAGTAATAAAGTAGTTAAGTTTTGATTAATTCTGTGAAAGGGTTAATGGGATTCTTTTTTTTTTTCTTCTTTTTTTCCCCCACTCTCTAAGTAGGAAAAAAAAAAAGACGCAGTGAGAGACCCAAGTGGACACAACTAGAACAAAGCCCTGTTTATGATTAGTATGGCTGAAAATATCCATGTTAGGCCAGGTGCAGATGGCTAATTCCCCCAGACTACAAGCCAATTTAAACCATAATTCCTGAGATAGACCACTTTTCCCAACATTAATGGGAACCAGCTGCCTCCTATTAATAATATGGATGATTACAAGAAAAAAAAAAAAAAGTGGGGGAGGGAATAGTGGAGTTAGAGAAGATATTACTTTCCAGACTGTTGGCTGTGTCCTGCTGAGGACAATATGGAAAGCTATGGAATATGAGTCTTGAAAACCTGTCAAGTTAAATACACACAGTGTGTTTGCTCAGAAGAAGGATGGAGTTATCAGTGTACTTCTGTGTTTTGGTGACAAGGTTATTTAAGGGGTAGCAATTGTATTTATTTAGTTATTTGCTGGTGCTTTGCTTTTGCCTTCCCTCTGCTGATGCTGGATGGTTTTGATTAGCTCCCTAGGAGGGGAGCCCATTGCCTTTGGTACACTGAGCGTGGCTGTTCCCACTGAGGCCTGATTTCGTGTGAGATTGTAGGGCACATCAAAGTAGAAAGACAACAAATGTTCTGAATTGTTCTCCTGGGGGCCTGACTTGCTGGTTCAAGAAATTTGTTCGGGCTTCCATGATCGCTTGTGCCAGCGTGAGGTGAAATGGGAAGTCATGGCAATTCGTGGCGTGTAATGACAATGTGTCTCAGGAGTGGCTTTATTTTTTTTTTTTTTTTCTATGTTCTTTGTTATTGTTTCCCTTTGGTTGTTTTCGGAAATCTGAGTAGAATTTATTAAAAAAGTCACACCATACTTACTTTACTTGTCTGTGATGCAAAAGGAAAAGTCCTGTGGTATCAGTTGTTTTGGCTATACTCCTTGTTTCCTATGTAGACAGGATTCTTAACACATAGATCATGTCTTTGATGAATAAAAGAGACTCACTCAAAATGTCCCTCTTGCTCCTAAAGGAGATGAAAAGGAGCCAATCTCCTTTTCCCAGTTTTTCTGCTAGGATTGGTGGGATTCTTGGAGACGTTTAGCTCACACTGACTGTGTTTCTTCTTAATCCATTTGATGACGGTCTGCAGACATGTGCAGGAAAATCCAGGTCACAGCACTGTAATTCTTGCTGGAGGGTTGTGAGGGGAATTTTTGTGTACCTGAAGAGGTGCATAGCTGGAGCAAGCTGGGATTGCCCTTACCCAGCCTGAGGGTACAAAAGGATTTGATGCCTTCCCAGACCATGTGAGTCTTGTGCATCCCTCCTCCAAAGGGATGAACTGCAAGGCACCCTCAGAGCTTTTCCTGCTCCTCTCTCATGTGTAAGAGGCAGTGGGGGAGAAACACAGCCGAGGACTCTGATTCTTTAATACCCTGATCACTTGACTTGATGACAGAGAGCCAGGAACTCTGGTTCTTGGGAACAATTTCCCTCGCTTTGACAACTTTCTCTCCTTTGCTAGGTTACAAGAAGAGCCCTTTTCTAAGTCAGGAGCAAAATATCCTCTAGATCACAAACTCTTAGATGGCAACTCTGAGAAAAAAGAAAATCCTTGGGCCTTCTAGCTAAGGCACGAAACTAAGGACATTCCAGCAACGTATCCCAGTGGCAACACTTTGTTTTCATTCACATCTTGGCAGCCCAGCCCTTACATGGGTCACCAGAATATCTCTCTGGGGTATTTACTGTAAAGAAGTAAACCACCACTGCCCCTCTCCAAACTTCAGCAGTATTTAAAGCAGACATAGCAGAGGCAAGGAGAAAGAGATTATTGATTTCATATATGTAAATAGAGCATAGCTGAGTTGACATTGTCTCTTTAAATAATTGAAAAAATCAGCTTCAGCTGACAGTAGTTCACCAGATAATGAGGCTGGCAGTGGAGGAACGTGAATAATTAGAGAGTGGGATTCTTGCTGCATGGAATTGACCCTTGGGGGCTCAGAGAAAGAAGGATTTGTGGCTGCTCTGAAATGCTAGTGGTCTGCTCCAGCATTCCTCTTGTCAATATGAACCTTGTGTTTTTATTGGAAACACGTGTCAAAACAAAACAGCGTTTGAGGCTGCTGCTGAGGGAAGGTGGGCAAGTCCAGAGACAGCAAACCTGTTTTTCTGTTTGTTGCCACGAATTCCGTGCCACTGCTGTCCATCATGCTCAGATGGAAGGACAGATGGGGAGCACCCTCATAATAAAGTACTTCTTTCTATACATGTATGTACAGATAGAAAAATACCATACACTGGTGGTTCTGCTACTATTGCCTCCTCAGTGAAGCTATTTACACTCAGAAAATTAGAGAAATCAGGGTGACCAAGGCATCTTGCTGCACTTTGATGATGTCTGGATTGAGGCCTAACACCGCAGTACTTCCCTGGAGAAAAGCTGTAGCAGCAAGAGAGTATTTCTCTTTCCTGGGCAGGCAGAAAGACATTCAGTCATATGTAATATTTAACTCCCTATGGGCCGCCAAAACATTTTGAGAACTTTGTAAATTTTGAGTATTGGCTTCATTACCTGCATTACAGAAAATTCAGAGGAAAGAGGTGAGAGACTTAGTATCTGGTGTTTGTATAAATAAGTCTTTGGGGTTGCTGGTTTTCTTTTTTTTTTAACTGAAAATTATTTTGTTGGACTGACGTTAAACATCTGCTTCTTTCTCTGCCGTCCTTCATACCCCACCTCCCGAGACGGTTTTATTTCATGGGCAAATTAAATTGTTTTGGGAGATAAAGAACCCAATTTGTAATGTGCTTTAGGGGCTTTCAGAATGAAAGGCAGGGATTGAAGCAGAGTATTTGGTTATTAGTGTCTCCATATTTCTTTCCCTTGATCTACCTGTCCCATCGTGTTGTCAGATCTTCACGGTTGAGGTTTGAGGCAATAATGGTGAAAGCTGGAACATGTGAGCCCTATTTAAAGCCAGCACCATCATATTTCTGGAGCGAATCTAAGCCTAATTGAAAAGGCAAGTGAGTTTCTCTGGCAAAAGAAAACATGGCTGTCACAGGCCTTACCAAGTTCAGTTAAACAGAGTAGAATGTGCTCTGGCATCTTTGTTTGGTTTCCATTTTAAATATAAAATTAAAAACATATTTCATCTGTTGTAGGTTTTAAGGATGATTTACAAACCTAAAAAAAAAAAGAACTCTACAGCATTCCAAGGTCTGGCCCTTGAGATGCCAGGAAATAAGTCTTTCCTCATCTCCACAGTGTCATCTCCACAAGGGTTTGTGCACACACCACCTTACGGGCAGCATGTCGAGTTGTCACCCATTCCTCATCATCTGCTTATGTATTTCCTATTGCTCTTGAACAGTTCAGGAAATAGAAACTGTTTGCTTCCAAGTTCCAAAGGATTAGAGCCAAGCTTTGGATTGGAGGCCCATGGAGGTGGGATGAGAGCAGCCCCATTTCTCCCCTGCTGCCACAAGCACAAACAGCTTTGAGGCACTTTCTTTGCGAGGTCCAAATATCCCAAAGCTTTCAGGCACAGCTCAATCTGTTTCCATCTTTTGAGATCTTTTTCAATCATCACTGTTAGTTTAGACATATTTCTTTTGGTGAGTATCCGTTTTCAGTTTAGAAGTTGCAGATGACTTTTTTTATAGTTGATACATCTTTTTGTTAGTTTGAGCCACCATATGATGATTGTCATGTTCCCTTCAGAACAGAGTTTATTGGAAAGTTTCACCCTTGGTAATAGTTTTACCAAAATAATTTCCCATATTATTCAATTACACAAGCTCAACGGATTCTTTAATGGAAGATCACAAATAGATACCCACTCTAAAAATCTAAATCCACTTGTGGTCTTTTGATCAAGTGCTGTGGTTTTAGTTGTGTCTGATGCATTTTAGTGTCCTTATTGCTTACTGAGCAAAAGCTCTGCTATGAATCAGGAATATTTTAAGACAGGTTATGACAAAACAAAAAAATCTCACCTTGAAGAAAGATAGCAGTCAGTCAGCTCTGGATGGCTCCTTTTGAAGATCTCATCTATCATTTGGGAATTGACACTGGCAGCCCTTGGATTGCAGAGGAATTATCTGCACTCTCTTCTCGTAGCAGTGGCACAATTGTTTTGAAACTAGGCAGATCTTCTGTGTTTACTATTTGGCAGGTTCTATGTTTTTGGCTGGCAGCCACGCTGAAATGTGTTTAGTTTTAATTGACAGCCGTAGTCAACACTGCAGATCCCAGGTAGGTACTGCTAATCCTGACAGGGCAAGGCAGAAACAGACAGGCTTGTGTTCCAGCTAGCCAGAGACTCGAGCCTTCAGGGAGCAAAGGCATTTTGCCTCAGACAGTTCTTAACCTCAGGGACTCACCCTCCAGTCTCATCTCCTCAGCACCTCTTCGTAAGCAGCCCCCAGCCATGGGAGCTGTAAGAAGTTGTGAACAAATTGATTTTGTGATCAGATTTTGTAGAATGGTTTAGGTTGGAAGGGTCCAACCTCCCTGCCATGGACAGGGATGCCATTTACTATCCCAGGTTGCTCCAAGCCCCGTCCAACCTGACCTTGAGCACTTCCAGGGATGGGGTATTCACAGCTTCTCTGGGCAACCTGTGCCAGGGCCTCACCACCCTCACAGGGAAGAATCCCTAACTAATACCAATCTAAACCTACCCTTTCTCAATTTAAAGCCATTCCCCCTTGTCCTGTCACTCCATGCTCTTGTCCACAGTCCCTTTCCAGCTCTCTTGGAGCCCTTTTAGATACTGAGAGGTGTTCTAAGGTCTACCCAGAGCTGTCTCTTCTCCAGTCTGAATAACCCCAGCTCTCCCAGCCTGTCTCCAGAGCAGAGGTGTTCCAGCCCTCAGATTATCTCTGTGGCCTCCTCTGGACTTACTCTTGTAGGTCCACGTCCTTCGTATGTTGGGGGCCCAGAGCTGGACACAGTACTCCAGATGGGGTCTCACAAAAGCAGAGAAGAGGGGGAAATCCCTCTTTGTATCCTGCAAAGGGAAGCCAGGTGCTAGTATCCTTGTACAAGAGATCTTATTAGAACCCTGAGACATCCATTTTCCTGGGTTTGAGACTTGAAAGGTACACACAGACCTCTAGTTTAAAATATAAGAGACATTCCAAAAGTGCATATGGTTAGATTTATGCAAGCCACAGTTTGTAATGGTTTAGATTTCACCTCCTAGTCCTTGTGAGAGTTTCAGCCTTGCTCTTAAGAGAGTAAAAATGTAACACAGAACATTTATGAAAATAAAATCAATTTTAAAAAAACCCATATGCACTGAGTTAGGATGGCTTAGTCATGACATCTAATTAGGGACAGCAATGATTTCTGTGAACCACAGAAATGTTAGTTTCAGTTGGCATAAAATTCCACAGAGTAATACTCGGGACTATCTCTCAGCCTATCTGTCTCTCTATCAGCCATGCTCATATGCTTTATTATTAGTGATGCATTCCTTCTCATGTTATTGTCTTCCTTACAAGATAATTTCTCAAGGAATTATTTGACTTCCCCCTGAAGTGCCTTGCATTTCAAGTAGCTGCTCAGCAGAGCTCCATAGCAGAGGGACTTGTATTTATGGAGAAAGAGTTGCACCCATCTATTGGGACAACAGGGCTCCCATCAGCATTTAGGTCTCATCCTTATTAACCTCTTATGTCTCTGACAGAGGACAGAGAATCAAGAGCATCGAGTTAGGCACTATCAAAATAGGGCACTGAAAACAGAGATCCAGAGCAAAAGGAGTTTTTGTGTCTCCTGGGAGTACATGGAGTGATTGTTCCACACCTGTGTTGTGGGATGCCCCAGGAGAAAGTAACACAGACACTGTCAGGGACAGCTTTAAAACATCAGGTCAGTGAGTCAAGGTATTCCCCAGCCTCCAGATACAATTCCTGGTGGTACCTCTGCAGAGAGACATCTTCAGAATAGCACAGCATTTATAAATTTTCATTATTTCCGAGAGCTGGTTTTTTCAGTCTGGGAGAAGTTAAAGAGTATCTCCCAGTTTCTCATTTTTAGTAGGCCTGTGAGATTGAGGTGGAGACCTGGCTGTTCCAAACTTTCCAAAAGACATTTCCAATAGCAGAGTAGCCCCATTTTCTCCTTCAACAGGTCTTTAAACTGTGCAGTACTTGTTCATCAGCCTCAGACTTTGATTTGGCACTGCTATGTCGTGCAGATGTAGCAATCACATTTGCGAGCCTGGAACTAATTAAAAATGGAATATTTTAGATCAGTCATGGTGAGTGTGGCCAGATTTACAGGGAGACTACAAGGGAGCTTAAGGAGCAGAGTGATCCAGCCTTTTTAAAATGTTCTTCCTTCAACATTGGTACATTACCTACAGGCCAGCTGGGCTGGACCTTCACAGCACTGTCTTTATGCAACCTCTGGCTGGTTAAAGGGGAGCTTTAAGAGGACACCAGTGTTTCATGGTTTGCTACATTCCAGATGTATGCAGAACCGTCTCTAAACTCTGTCTGGCAAGACATTGCTTTTTTTTTTTTTTTAAATTCTCTTTTTTTTAAGAGGGCATGGTTGCCAAGCTTGTCCATCAATTTAACAGGAGACAATGAGTTAAAGGCAGCAGGGAATAGAAAAATCTGGAGATCTGAACAAAAAACAGATGAGGAGATAGATGTGGCTCTAGCCCTGTACAACCATGCATCTGACAGCTGCACGGAGTGGGGTAGGGCCATCAGAGGTAATACTGTTACCTAAAACTTGGAGGCTGCACTGATTTGCAAGAGCGTCTCCAATCCTGTGAACTCGGTGTGTGAGTGACTGAAGCGAGAGCTCGCCTGCAGACAGCCCTGCAGGGCCTTTGGGGAGGAAAGATTATCCACAGAGCAATTATATGGTGGGTCACCATCATTTCCTCCTTGCTCAGCTCAATATTTTCTAAGCTTTGCTGCTCCTGGCTGCCAGCTCTGCACCTGCTCCGTGCTGAGTCAAGCTGAGAAACAAAGCAAAACCCCCGTGGTGTCTCTCATGGTGTAGCCAGGTCTTGTGATGGATCAGTGCTTTTTCCCTTTGCACCTCACCAGCAGCTTGCTCTGGTTGTGATTGGCAACCAGTGTGGCACAGCACCAGCCACACACCCACTGCACCACTCAGCACAGCCTGGTGGGGACATCGTGCTCCTGTCACCACAGCTCTGTGTCACCTGGCTGTGCCCCGAGCAGCACCTGGCTGTGAGTGGCTGGAGTCAGGATCTCCTCCTGACATGCAGGTTCCACTGGACTGTTTGATCAGATCCTTGGCAGACTGCCTCTGAGAAAACAAATGAATAGGATGCCCCAGATGTTACTGCTGCTGGAGGATGGAAAGCTTACCTGTGGGTTGTCACTCAGGTGTGATATTCCTTGTAGGATGTTCAGCCTGTTGCTGGTTTTTATATATGAGAGTGACTTTTTAGTCCTGGTGCCCCACAAAAGTTCTTGATTTGCAAACCTCAAGATAAGCAGATAATTTAGTATCATACAATGGTATCTAAAACGTTTTCTTTATTCTGAAAGATCTTGAAAATTCATCTGTAGACAAAGTGGTAAAGTGTGGAGGCACTACCATGGCGAGGTGGTTGGGGGGTCACACCCAGCTTGGATGCCAACTAGTTCTTGTGTATTCCTCACAGAGCAGACAATGTTTTCTATCAAATCTGCTGGGTGAAAACAGAAAACCTATTAATAATGTGTCAGGAACCTGACTGAATGCAGGTGAAGGCACTACCATGGAGAGGTGATTGGGGGGTGTCACACCCAGCTTTTCACTCCAAGGGATGCTCTCTCACCAAAAGGCCCCATGTGCTTCTGCTGAGGGTATCCAGCAAAAGCCTCAGTTTATCAGCCCCCCAATAAAGATAAATAAAAAATCAACTTTTCTTAAACATGGTTTGGCTTGCATTCTCTGCGCAGGGTTCCATGCAGCATGGCTTTTATTACCTTTAAAATGATTTAGATGGAGACTCTGCCCAGCAGCATTGTAAGTGACACATTCCCTGGCTGCCATGTATCCAAATAGATTGCTGCAAGGCCTTGAATAAACATTTTGTAAGTCTAGCTCTGAAGCAATTTACATCAACAGCATATATTGCATGGATGCCAACTAGTTCTTGTGTATTCCTCACAGAGCAGACAATGTTTTCTATCAAATCTGCTGGGTGAAAACAGAAAACCTATTAATAATGTGTCAGGAACCTGACTGAATGCAATATTAATGTGGAAGTCTCATAGAGGCCTTGTTTATAAAGGGTACACGAATTCCATGGTTCATGTTTGAAATGTGTAAGAGAACAAGAATAATTTTAACATTTTTCTCACAGGTACACCTACCCACACAATTTAATTCCTCTTGTAATAGGAAGAGTCAATGTTTTTCTCAGAACAAGCTGAATGCAGAGCTCACAAGAAGCTGGTCCATGCATTGATCTCAAGAGGTTTAGTCCAGGGTCAGTGCATTGTAGTAAAGAATTAGAGTAAAGCATTCAAAATCTAGCAAAAGGAGCAAATTCCCAGGGCCCTTAAATTTTCCTTGTGTGTTACTATGGTGAAATCTCAAGTCCCTCCATTGATTTCGGTGACGAGTTGAAGCTGTGCTGAAACAGAGCAGAACCAGGTCTTGGCCAGCGCGGTGCTGGTTAGGTGGTGAGTTGTGTGCTAAGCACCTCAAAACTGAACCTCATCCAAACCCCAAGCCTGCAGGACGGGGATGGAAATTTCATGAAGTGAGGCTTCAGTTGGAGTATTGCTCCCTTTTTTTTTTTGCTTTCGCACAAATCACCAGGGTTCTAAAAACAGCCTCCAACGCTCATTTCTACTGGCACGGCCGCTATTGATCGTGTCCAGAAAGAGGAATGGAAAGACACGACAGAATTGGCAACGATTCCGAGCCATGAAGCTTGGATCTAAACCTTGATCCAAGCTTTGCTAAAGAACAGGAGGGGTTTTTTTATTTTTTTTGGTTGTATTTGGAAGTTTGATTTAATCTCTTGTACTTGCATGGAAAATCCATAGTGCTGGAGCACGGTGTTTCCTCCGTGGATAAGATCTGTTGGGTCTGGTGTTCTGGGGTGATTGGCTTAGTGGGAAAACTTTTTACCTGGGAAGAGAGTGGCTTAAGCAGCATCAGCAGCATCTGTGAGAGAGAGGGATCTCCAGCCATGGGAACCAGGAGAGCAAAGAATATTCCCAGGGCTCCTGAACAGAGCCCAGCTCAAAAGTCTCATCTGGCTTTTTTCAGAACAGTCTTTTTTTCCTTTTTTTTCTTTTTTTTTTCTTTTTTTTCTTTTTTTTTTATTTTGTTCTGTCAGCTGGAGCAGGTATAGTACTTAAAGCCTGATTCAAAAATTGACTCACGAATAATGTGGAAAGTGTAATCAGCATGAAGACTTTGGTCACATTGTGATTAATACTTGCCAACTCTCTGCAGTATTTTCTTTTAATGAGTTGCAACTTATTAAACTAATTAAATTCATTGATTTCAACCAGATGTTTGCACCTGGAAGTGCATTTAATATAATTTATTATTGGAGAGGGACTCTCCATCAGGAACTGTAGTGATAGGACAAGGAGTAATGGGTTCAAACTGAAAGAGGAGAGATTTAGATTAGATTTGCAGGACAAATTCTTCACTGTGAGGGTGCTGAGGCCCTGACACAGGATGCCCAGAGAAGTTGTGGCTACCCCACCCCTGGAAGTGTCCAAGGCCAGTTTGGATGAGCCTTGGAGTAACCTGGTTTAGTGGAAGGTGTCCCTGCCCATTGAACAAGATGATCTTTGAGGTCCATTCCAACACAAACCATTCTGTGATTTAGTATTAATTGTTTTTAGTTTTAGGTTTTTCTGTCTCCCCAGTTAATAAACAGAAATATTAGCATGTGACTGAGCCAGCTGGTATAATCGTCATTATTAAAATCAACTAACAAAATATCATACTGTACAATTTGCAAAAAGACAACAGATGGGCAATTTCTTGTCTAAACTGTATGGTAAATATGTTCCAGTAATGCGTGGCTTACCAAAAAGCAGGAGAGAAAAGACCACAAATAAAATCAATATTATTACAAATATTACTTGCCACCAGTAATTTGAAAAGCTACTTTTTCATCCAAAGCATTTGTTTTAAATTATATGTTGATATATTCTGGAAATAATTATGATAGACTATTTTTAAATTAGCAGTGCACAAAGGACTTTCTTCTTTATGTCCTTTTTTACATCCACGGTTTCTGGTTTCTGCTGTACTAAAATAGACTTGGATAAGGATCCATAGATGTGTGTGTGTGCATGTAGATACTTTTATTTATTTATTTTTCTGGTTTGGACCATGGAATTGTGTGCTTTAGGAGGCAGGTGGTTTCCAACATTTGCAGAGATCTGCATGTTAAATGAGTTCTGTTTTGTACTGCAGGAAAGTATTGCTACATGGATTTTCATGACATTCCTTTCAGGCATCTTTTTGGGGTAGTTTCCAAAATGCTATGCAAAAAAAAAAAAAAAAAAAAGTGATTTCTTTCAGAAAGGAATTGCTCAGCTAAAAATAATGAATATGTTATAGCTAATGTGGAAACTCAATATGTCAGAGGTGATGTGGAAAAGTTTGGAGCAGAGTGAACTGAAAGGATAAATGATCCCAAAAAGGAATCAAATGAAGCTATTACAGAAAGTCCTACTTCTACCAGTGTCAGGACAGTTTAGAAACTACAGACGAAAGACCCCTGCTTCTCTGAAGGGTTCAGGAGAACAGGAGACTTTCTGCTAGTTTGGTGAATGAGTTGATTTTTGGCCAACCTATACTCACATCCACCCTTCACGGGCAGAGGATCCAGGTGTGGGTGGTGTCCAAGCCCTGTATCCCATGATGGGATGGCCAAATGTCCCAAAGAGGTTTGTGCAAACAGGGAATATTTGCAGTTCTAGTTGCAAACACACACTCGTGTGCAGGATGAGCTTCTTGTTACTGGAGGAGTGGTACTGGAGAGCTCATCTGGGAATGAAGTTTCCTTGTTGTTGTGCCAGGAAGCCTTGATAGGAATGCAAATCAAGAGCTGCAGTTTCAGCAGAGTATAATGGTTAACAGCCCTGGGATGCCTGCCCTGTCCCATCAGCTGTGTCTATACCACAGTGGGTCTCTTATGACTCTGTGCACTGCCATGTGTGTCTGTTGTTTCCCTGGTTTTACCACCAAATATCACATTGGCTGAAGGTTGGAAGATAATTCTGATGAGTGTCAGCTCTGCTTTCGAGAGCATTCATCTTACCAGATCACTCTGGTCAATTCTCCAGTTTGACTACCAAAATGAAAATTAAACATCCTATCCACCAGGAAAACTAAATTGAAAATACATTTTAACTCTAGAGCCATCTTTTACCTGCAAACTTAATTGTGTTCCTTTAAGAAGATATAATTAAGTATCCTCATGGCAGACCATCAGTTTTAACAAAGCATCTCTAGAGCAGATAGACATCATTACTAATACAATTCTTTGAGGTGCAGGCAGGAAAATAAATTGGTTGTCATTGGGACATCATCAATATAATGAACATCTGACATGTAGACTCTTTGTTTCAGATGACACAGACATAGATGAGCAGGAAAAATTGTTAATAAGAACTGCAGACAGGACATTGCAGACTGTATCTGTCTCATGAAATGTTATTTGCTGCCAACACATTGCAGTAAAGAAAGACTGTTCTACCTGGAAATAGATGAGAAAAATAAAGTGAAGAGTCACTTTCAGGTATGTCCTGAGAAACTCTGCTCAATAACACAGTTTAACTTTTTTTACTGCATCTTCGTAGCTACTTTCATTTCAGGCAGGAGATTGGTAGTTTGCCTGGTTTTTATTTCCATTTAACCACTACAGCAAAACTGAACCTTTGATTTTTGGAACTATACCATCTCCAACAGAAATCAGTAGCTAGCATTGTCATTCAGACAAACACAAAGCAGAGCTGGTTGAAATTTTGCAAAGCCTACGGGGAAATTTTGACGTGCAGGAGTGAATACCCAAGTACCCTCGGCTGTCTTGGGGATTTCCGGCAGCGTCTGCAGGATGTGGGGAAAAAATTTCAGCGCTGAAAACAGCTGAAAATGTTCTGCAATGGAGTCCCAGCTCAGCACTCTTTAGTCTCACTTGTCTTACGTGGATTTAAGCATGTGTTTATTGTTAAGGGTAAATGTTTAATCCAATGAGGACCCACTGCTCTTCCAAGCACGACCATAGCTCCTTTTCTGTTTCATAAATTATTTGGGAAGTGAACCTACACTCTTTCAAGTCTTTCCTCCCAATATTCATTAACAAGCTTGGACGGTGTGTACTCTCTGAATCAGTTGTTTCCTGTTCAGTTCACATGATGAGTGAACTGAACCACACAATATAATTCCTTTTCCTGGTTTTAGACGACTGAAACACAATGAAGGAGAAAATTTTCTTGGAAACGTTTTAGCTCATGTCAAAGGGATTAGCAAAGGGGTTTATCAACATACACAGAACCCCACTTGTCGGGATATGTGTGAGCTGAAACCCCACAAGTCAGAGCAAAGTAAAAGAAGCAACACCACCAGGAAGTATCTTTATGCAACCAGAGCAGTTTGAAGCACTGTGCATACCCTGAGCTGATCAGGAGGTATAAGTAACCCTCCTCATGGGGTGAACATGAAAGAGATACAGGATGAAAAGCTCAGATAAACATCCTAACACTTAAACACTAATGTGGATGCTCTCCAAAGTTCTCCAAGCCATCTGGGCCCAGCTCATTCACCTCATAGTCTCATGAGAAATGGTTTTCTCACAAGGCTGCTGATGCTTTCTGTTGTTTGACAGGCAGGACATGCAATCCCATGAACCTTTCTCACTGGAGTTCATAATTTTTGGTAGGAGAGAGAATCAGAAAGTGCAGAGGCAGAGTTAGAATGTAAAACAGAGTGCAGGGGTTGGGTTGAGTGGGGAAGAAGGGATACTGAGAAGGAAAGTTAACCAAATTTTCTAATGCCACAGAAACGTGCCAGTTTTGAAAGGCATCAGCACAAGTGGGGATGGGATCCTGTGCCAGGTAGCAGCAGGATGTGCTTCTGGAGGAGCAACTCAGCCCACTCACTGGTCCAGCCCAGGTAACAACATCCCCTGTGACTGAGGAATGCAGCAGGATGAGTTCTAAAATGATTTTTCCATGTGAGAATCCCAAACCAGTAACATTAATCTTGATGCTGTTGTCACTTCTCAGTGTATCTGGCATCTTGGAAAGGCTCGTCATCCACTGTTTTTTTTTTTTAATTATTATTTATTTTGTTATTTTGCAGGGCTCTGATTAGGCTGGCAGTGCTTATCTGGCATCCCCTTATTGCTCCAGGGTAACAGGGCTGCAGCCACTGCCCCGGGTGACAGATCCAGCTGTGTTGTTCTCCTACAGGGAGAGCAAACGGAGCATTCTTTGTGTGCAAGTCTGAGGCTGTGTACACATGTGTGAACTCTCTAAAAGCAAACAACTCACCTTTAGAAAGCCAAATTCCAAGCAAGAAACGAGCTCAGCAGCTGTGAAAGGTGTCTCTGTGTTTCATTGTTGATAGAAGTACAACCCACAGTGGCTCAAACCTCAGGATGTGGTGGGAAACTGAGAAGAAAAGAAAGATAGAGAGTGGGGGAGAAAGGGGGAAAAACCAGCCTTCTCAGGATGAGGAGTTCAGACATGCCAGATTTCTTTGGCACAGACATTGCTGTCAGGAGCCTTGCAGACGTTTTGTGTTTGAGTCCCTGCTTTCTTTTCGTTTGGCTCTGAGCATGAAGATTTTGAAAACAGTATTCCAAAGTGTTTCAGGTTGCAAAGTTGACCAGTGAGTGCCATAAACAGCATTCCCTTCGTAGGATGACAGTGCAGGCAGAAACCTGTCACCTGAGGGCTGTCACCAATCTGTCATTAACCTGCATCTCCTCACTGTGCCATAAACGACATAAATGATCCTTTTCCTCCACATCAGCTCTTTCTTCAACTCTCCCGGGAAAGCAGAAGGCAGCCACTGGAAGGATAGGGCTTTGGCAATGAAAAAGGGAAAGGGAAAATCAGATCTTGAAGCTGAATACTAAAAGTAGGCATCGATTTCCTATCAGAGAGGTGACGTGTTCAAATTTGCTGTGCTGCTTTGGATTGAAAGGCATTTCCCCAGTCACAGGGACTGCCAGGTGTGCTGTGTTCAGATGAAATAATGCTTCAGGACTTGTTCCAAGGCCCTGGATTTCACTCCACCAGCTCCAGCCATCTGGCTTAAGCACAGCTTCTTTCTGAAATGACTCGAAGCTTGGTGGCCTCAGTGTTTCTCCTGTGATGCTGTCAGGTATTTAACTATAGGAACACAAGCTCAGGCACGAGGAGGGAACTAAACTATCCCAAACTATCCTGTCACAGACAGTACCTGACTAACAGAACAGGTCTTTTTTCTACTGAACATGTATATTCTTGACTTGAACTGGACGAGGAGTGCAGCTACAAAATGTGTGGAGAGCAGAATAGTGCAAGGAATGAAGAAAATAGGAAATGGAGCAAATTGAGTGAAGGCTGTATGGGCTGGTCACCAGTGTTCACTGGAAGGAATGTTACAGGATCTCCTGTCAGTTCTAATCAAACCTATGGAGCTGACAGATGCAGTGCCTGGTGTCCAGAGGAGGGCTCACCCTGAGCCTCTGCAGCAGTGATCATTGCACTCCTGGTGCCGGGAATCCAGGAATGCCCAGACCTGGCACATGGAAAGGAACTAAGGAAAACAGGTATTATTGATAGATTTACACTGCTACCCCTCCTCCCTCAGGCCACTAGAGAGGTCCAAGAGGCTCAGACCTGGAGAGAGATGGAAGCCAAACAGCTGCTCTGCATCACCTTCACTGGTGATGGGGACAGGAGTGGGATTTCAGCATCCCTGGGAGAAGTTTTCCTTTGAGGATAGCAGGTTGTGTCCTTTTAACTTCCAAAGGGGTTACAGGAGTCACGTGAGCTCTGAGTGTCTGGAAAGGACCAGATACAGGAATAATTGCAGTGGTACCAAGATATCTCAGCAGACACTGACACCTGATCTATGCCACGCATTTTGGTGGTTGGTATTTGGTTGTTCAGAGATGCCACTGCAACCTGGAGGGTGTCACACTGCCCACAGTGAGCACGGGGAGAAGCCACAGCCTTGGCAGAAGCAGGAGAGTGTTACCTACTACCCCTTGCTTCTGCTCTGCTTTTGGCTCAGCTCTGCAACAGCATGTGGGAAAGCTAAAGGAGAAATATTTATTTTAATATTCAGATGTTCTCATTCGCACTTACGTACGTGTGTGTTACATATGTAGCACGAATGTGTTTGTTTATCAGTGTGTTTCCTGAATGGCTGTGCTTCTTTGACAACTCTACCTTCTTATCTCCACAAATTAATAACAATATTAGACCTGATCCCTAGTTATAGTCTGAAGACCAATAACCCCCCGAAGTTTTATGGGTGTCTTTAATTAGAGTAAAAGCCAAACAAAGCAATCAAAAGAAAACCAAGGGGGTGATTGAGTCTCCCTGCCCACTTGCTGGTGGGTAGGAGTAGAACTGGGTAAACGTTCATTGCAAACACTTGGTTTTAGACCTGTCTAGCTTTTCTTGGTATCCTGCAATTATTTTTGTACGCATTTTTGGTACACATTTCTATTCTTGGAAATTTTGTATATGTATTTTGTATAAACGCGTCTCAACACCGTGGTAGTAAAGCGCTGTTTAGGGCTTTTAAAGGCATTTGTGTGACATTCAGTATCCAAGAATATGTTTATACTGGGAGACCTGAAAACACTATAAAACAGAGGGTGAAAAACCAGAGATTCCTAGGTGGTCACATAAGCACTTGCCTAAATTGTTAGAAGGATGCAAGAGCGAACAGCATGACCCTGTGTTATTTTAATATAAAGGAATAGGTGTTTTAAATTTCTCATTTTTTCCCCCCCAGATTCCGATGAAGTTACAGTTCACTTTTAATGGCATAATCTGTGTTCAAGGATATTTTACCTTTTCTCATTTCTTCTTCAGGTGATTTTCATAGGAACAAAGTAGTACCTTGCTGTAATGCAACTGCCTCTGGGGTTAAACACTTCTGATTGTAACCAGCCCAGAAGCAAATCAGATCTGCTTCTTAGACAAAAAAAAAAAAGAAAATCAAGAGAGAAGAATTGGATGGAGGGGAGGAATTTGATTTGTGAGGGATCTCTTCAGAAAGCACCATGAGATCTTAAAGAAGGCAGCAGGATTAGAGTTCCTATTGCTTGTGAATTGCCTGACTGTGTGAGTGAGCTTTAAGGAGAGCAGTAATGAAGAAATAAAATAGCTTACAAGCTACATCAGTCCTGGAAAAATAGGCATTTCACAAATGGTTTCATCTTCTTTGACTGGTGATACCCAACAGTGATGTACAATTTCTTCTTGTTGTTCTTTTGAAACTACTATCTGAAACACAAAGCTTTCACTTTAAACCTGGTTAAAGAGTAAAACAAGAGAACGCAGCAATTTCTAAACTAGCCATGAGCTCAGCAGCAGGGTTTTCTCAGGCTGTTTTCACAGAGGCAAAAAAAAATTTAAAAAAGCGAATAGTTTAAACTTTTGCCTCAGGGGTTGGAAACCTATTTTTCAGGCTGTTTAACTGTCATTCTCCATGCATCTGTTCAAATTAGCTTCAGACAGTGAAATAAATAGGAAATATGGCCCAAGGGTCCTCGGTTTTGTCAGAAGGGACTTAGAAGTGGAGGAGAAGAAGAAGGAAGTCTGGTTCATGAAGGCCTGCTGGGTCTTTTTGCTGACATGAAATCAAAGCCGGCTGAGGGTAAGTTCATTCAATCATCACAAACACCCCAGTGGACAGGAAAACCCTGAATGTGATGATACTGGATGGAAAGTCCAAGACAAGATGTGGTGTGAACTTCCCCAGGCTTGAACTCAGAGTTTCAACAAAGGAAAAAGAATGCCAAGTAAATCTGGGAAATGGCTTCAGAGAGGGAGGGAAAGAAAAGGTTGTTTGCTCACAGTACAGAGTGGCAAAGCAGCTGAGGTATTTGCTGCAAAAGATGTGCTAATGGGGCACATCTGGGCGTTTCCAGACATTTAGATCTTAGTGTCTCTTCACGTTACAAGACATTACTGAGAGCCAAATGAGAGAGAAGCTTGGCCACTCACACCTCTCAGCCCCGGTTCAACAGAACAGCTTTCCTCAGGAAGCATTTTGAGCGATTTGTCCCAATAAACCCTGCTCATCATAAAAACCTGCATTCTTGGTGCCTCTTCTCTCATTCAGAGTACCACCAGACCATGGACTTTTCCAGACTCCTTTAGTACTGATCGCCTCTTGTGGCAACACAGATCCTTCCCGTGTGAAAATCTCTTCGTTTTCTGTAAACAAGGATGTAAATAAAGATCAAGTGTTCATAGCTCCCATGGATCCAGGGGGCCAATCAGCTGCAAGGGGCGTACAGCTGTGGCCATCATGTGAGTGTTCATTTTGTATATAAAAGCTGAATTTAATCAATAATTCTGTTCTTTTCAGCATTTCTCTCGGCTGCTTCTTGTTTCGACATCGGCTCAACAGTGACAGCCTCTCTACTAATTCTCACAAGAAAATCCTTCATCATTGCATTGAGGTAAAATATTAGTGTGTCAGTGATATGTCACATATCTGTGTGACCATAGCAAGAAGCAATAGCATCTCCCCACCTTTGTAAGGCTTCCCTCACCCCCCGGTTTCCATGGTTTGAAATCTGGAAATGCAGTTTACCTGTTGTTCCTCTGTGTGCATGATTCAGGCTGTTGCCAACAAGAGGAGCTTATCTCCCCTCCTTTATTGGATCTGGAGTTGCTAATACACCAATCACCGTTATATCGCAGAAAGCAATTAACAGATGTTTGTGTTCATTTAAGAAGCAGTTTGTCGTGGTTCAGTGTTTGTTTCTCAGAGCACAAAGATTTGCACAGCACACCTCAGGTCCAGAGTTCTTCTGGACCACCTAGAACATCCTCTAGCTCAAGCATGAAAGGCATTCCTGGAAGCAACCTCATTAAAAATATATGTTTTTATGTCACAAATGTATCTTGCTATTGCTGCTGATTTTTCTCTAACACATTTAAAAGTGTCTAAAATCAGCATGGAAATGTGCAGACAAAAGAGACTTAATTAATCCTATTTTTGTCTAATTTGCACTTCCAGGATATTTTGTGAGAAATAAAATGCACTTCACAGCTCTCTCTGGCATGTACTATAATTACGATCAACATTTCTATGTATCATAATGATGATAATGATAATGATGGCCACTGTTTCCCACCTCTTTGCTTCAGGAAAAGAGCTGACTGCAACAGGATGTACTGGGAGTTAGATTTACTCCTAGATTTATTCCTCCCCTCTCTCAGAGATAAAATAGGTCAATATTCTATTATAGTCCAGACATTATTAACTTACTGTCCTCATATATTTTGATATTCTAGCAAAAAAAGCTCTGCAAAAATCAAAATTGAACTTCAGAAACATGACTCATTTCAAGTGTAATTTTTTAAGTTTTCTCAATCTATATTTTCCATTTTTTTTTTCTCCAGGGCTTCTGTCTACATGCACTTTACTTTCTCAACATAAAAAAAAAGGGAAAACAAAAACTGAGGACTGAAAAAGGAAGAAAACAAACCAGATCTTGGTGCTTGTGGTTCTTTGCAGTGGGAGAAAAAAAACCCCAAAAACATGTCTTTCCCGAAACAAAATAAAGATTGATATTTATATTTCTTGCAATACGAGCCCCTATTTCATAGGTGTATCTTGCCTGGAGCTGTTGGAAGCCACATAATCCAACATCCTGGGATTTCTTGTGGGAGAAGAAAAGAAAATGCCAGTGTATTTCTGGGAAGAGCAAACCTCCTAGGCAGCCACATATCTTTAAGCAGAACTACAATAAATGTCCTGTCCGTTTATTCAGATGACTCTTACAAAGAGCATTCGTGGGGTTTTGCCGCCTTCTCTGACAGAAGAAAAACTGCAGTGAAGGGAAGAAATTCTTCCATGTGTGCCCAAGGTTAAGGCAATCTGTAGGAAAGAATGAAAACGACACTGAGAAATGAATATCTCGTTTCAGCCAGGCCTAAATCATTATCTGCAACATTCTGGATGACTCAGCACGTTTCCTGAGCTTGTTCCTGCCTCTCTCTCCTTTCTCTGCTGTTCCTGAAGCTTTTCCTCCTGCTGATTGTAGGATAAATCAGGTGTAGGTGCAGTACTGGAGAAATACTGGTGTGAAACTGGGCTGAGAAGAGACACAGCACTTACTGGGTGTTACACATCTCCAGATCACTGCAAAGACCTCGGGCTGGGGATAAGAGGTACATGGCAAAAAAACCACAGCTAAGTTTTAGATTAAATGACTGGATTTTGGAGTTAATGACTGGGACAATGAAAAGAATAGAAAAAAATATAATCCCATCCAAGGAGCAATCTTCCCTCTTTCCCCAGGCCCAGTGTGGAAATATATTGCTCCTCACTGGAAAATAAAGCCATGAACATATTAAAAATGGGATGGAACAATGTCTTAACTTTTTGATTTAAACACGAGAGCAGAATTTTTAGGATTAAGCATCTTAATTATTCCACTGAAATGTGATATTCACTATCGAGGGTCAAATATTTGAAAGCCGTCTCCATTGCTTTTTCTTCTGTAGTATAATCTACTACAGAAACAATTAATTATAAACATAAGCTCGATGTGAGAGAAGAGAGAGAAAATTAACAGCTGGAGTGGGTAATGAAAAGAGAGAAGCATGAGGAAATGAAATGGAAAAATACATATAACTACATTTGCTGCAGAGACAACAGGGAGAAGAGTGTGAACTTGTATTCTTTGAATATATTCTTGTTGATAGGATCCTGGAATTTTTATTCACCATAATTTCCTTCTCCAAAGTATCCATTTTTACTTGAAATCTTGATATTTCACATAATTTACATCCTAGAGAACCTTCATTGCCTGCTCTTCCTCCAGATGTGTGTGATGAGAATTAAAACATCTAGATGTTATAAAAATAGGATGAAAACTCCATAACAAATCCATAACAAATATCACTGATAATGCACAAACTGATAAAACCACATATTCATGCTGTTATGAGGTTGGGTTGTCATTTGTTCATCCTGCCAATCATTTCCTCCTTGAGGGAGAAGGGCAAACAGATTCATCAGATAAATGGCTAAAGGTGATTAGAAATGGCCAAAGCAAAAATAATGATAGCTCAGACTGTCTCTTTATGGAGCTTGTGCCCCAGCTCGTGCTTATGGAATTCATTATTATATTGTGGATCTTGTTTGTCAAGCACCATTCACAGGAGTTCTCACTGCCCCAGAGCTGTGTAGCTAAATCCCAGCTATGGAAATAAATTGGCAAACTCTTCAAAATTACTTGACAAGTAAGTATTCGGTCAAAGGTACAGGTGAAAAGGCTGAATGGGCTGATGAAAGGTATTCCCCAAATGAAGGAAATCCTGTCCAGATGAAGAGGTCACTTCGTCTCTGCAAGCCTTAGGCACTGTAGGGATAATAATCTCCAGGTTCGAGCATTAATGGGAGAATAAAAGACAAATGGGGCCATTTGTCATTTATTTCCAAATAAATGTAAGTTCATTTTGCACAAAGCCTTCACCCTGTCTCAACAGGCAGCTCTCAGAGGGTAATTTCAGGGCAGTTTTCCCTGGTGTGTGCTCACTCAAGGTTTACGTAAATTTCTGTTTCACTTCTTCAAGGTACTTCAAGATTGTATTTTATGATGATGCTTTTGGTGAACAGAGCTCTTTAACAATTCCACACAGTTTTCTTGCAAAGACATTTCCTTGAGCTAAGAGAAACACCTACAGTGATCTGTGGATTGTGAAGGAAGCAAATGTAGGTGTGTTTTTACTGCCTTGGCACAAACCTGGGAACGATGCAAATGCAAAAAGGCTGAGGTTGAAGTGGGGGAAATGACACTCATGAAGTGATTAAAGCAAT
Organism: Orthonyx spaldingii; assembly: GCA_013397795.1. Classification (NCBI taxonomy): domain Eukaryota; kingdom Metazoa; phylum Chordata; class Aves; order Passeriformes; family Orthonychidae; genus Orthonyx; species Orthonyx spaldingii. The sequence continues at coordinate 934,120 of VZTJ01001640.1, read as the reverse complement.
TTGCTGATATGCAGGGAAGGACACACGGTCCTGATGGAGAATGGTTGGATCTGCCCACCTGTGGGCAGGAGAGATGTGCTGGTGACTCCCACCCCCATGGCACCAGCCTGGGAAGGGCCAAAGAGCACCAGTTAATCTGCAATCAAGCAGCTGAGAGGCAGAGCTGGCCAGAGGGATTAGCCCAGGAGGGCTGTGTTAAAAGGTAGGTTTGGTGTGCCTGGAGGAGGGAATCTGCTGGCTGTGCTCCTTGGAGGAATGGTTGCAGGGCTCCTGGGCTGGGACCATCAGCTCTCTTGCTCCATCCCAAGGGCAGCTGCTCTCAGGAAGGAGCTGAGAATGGCTATTTATTTTTAAAGGTGAGGAATTTTGAGGCTTAAATGTAATGTTCATCCTCTATAGCCACGATAGAGCCACTCTCTAGTCCTTGAGCTGAAGCCTGGTCTGTTTTGTGGCTGCTATATGTTTCCCAGGTTGGCTGCTTTGTGTGGGGATAGAGCAATGAGTGCTCCAGCTCATTTCAACTAAGTCCCAAATTATTCCCCTTCCTTGGCAATACTGGGACAAGAGAGAAATAGCAGCAGCTCTTCAGCTGCCTGGGCTTTTTGTGAGCTTCCATGTGCCAAGGTGGAGCTGTTGGGATGCTTGGTGTAGGTATCTGAACATGAGCTGAAAGCTGTGGCAGTGGGAAGGGAGGTGGGTCCAGGGCTCTAGAACAGCTCGCGGCTCTGCTGAGGAACCAGCCAGTTCATCCTCTGATCACTGCTGAGACTGAGGCTCTGCATTTCCTCTGGGGCAGTGGTGGCAGTGAAGGGGGAGCTGGAGTACTGATGGACTCCTCTTTTCACTTTTCCTGTGCTCACCAGTAAAGTGTTTGAGGGCCCTCCAGAGGAGAGGGAGAAAAAAAACACAAACAAGAGAACCCAAACAACAAACAATCTGGTTTCTGTAGTCCATTGCTGAGAAACAAACCAGTGCCTCTTGTCTGTGGTGATAAGGGGAATTTAGTATACAGGTTCTCTCTGGTTTCTGGTTTCCCAAAGAATCTAAATCAGAGGCAAGGTAATAACTCAAAAAAGAAACACACACAAACCCTTATAAAGCTCTAGGCCTGTGGCCTGTTTTGCTGTTTCCCTGCCTCCTAAAGCCCAACACACCTTCAGACATTCCTGGCTGAGGTAGTTATATATAAAAAAAAAAAAAGTCTAATTTGGATTCACAGAGCCCAGTCCTATCCTAAACAAACAAGGCTGCCTGGAAGGGCTTGCCAGACAGTTGGCATATCTCAGAGATCAGCTAACACTAACAATAACGTGTTTCAAGAGGGAGAAGAGGCTGAACTTGGCCTCCCTTGCCAGCTGGAATAGCAGTGTGGGTACGTGTGCCCATCTGAGCCCCTCCTCTGGAGAGGAAGGATTGGCAGAGAGCAGGTTGCTCGACCCCAGCACTGAACCTTGTGTGGAGGTGGTTTGCAAGCTGAGATGGGAGAATAATTCCACTACAAATTGCTCCAAGTGTTAAAGCTCCAGGGAGCAGATTTAATAGCTGCCTTCGACTCCTACATTGGTTCCTCAGACTCTGGTTTATGGGCACAGCTGGGTGATGGGGAGAAAGCCAGGGAAGGGAGGTTATCCTGCACTTAAATTTGTGGAAAAATTGGTTTGCACTTGTCCAGGCTTTCCTTTGTGTCGATTCATCCCTGTAAGTTTAGATGCATGGAGGAGAGGTGCAGGCTGTGAGGGAGGAACTTTAATCCAGCTTTCTTGGATCAGGAATGTGGGAACCAGCACCAGTCAGACCTTACATGCTTTATGAACAGTGAAGCAGGGTTTCAGCAGCTTGGTCTGGAATTTGGGTGGCCACATGTAAACACCAGCTTAGCTTTCTGGGGGAAAAAAAAGAGTTAGGACTTCAGGCTTATATTTGTCTCGGATTTCAAATGGTGAAAGGGGGAGGGTGTATAAATGCCAGCTCAGCAAAATGAATGGTTCACACAGAAAACCCAATGTCAGGAGTGAAACCTGACTCGCTGAGAGCCACTTGTGTACTAAGTGCATGTGCTGTGGTGACAGGAGAGCATCCCTGCCGCCCTCATCCTCAAAACGCCACTTATTCAAGTGTTTGGAGATCAAAACACCAAGAGCAAAGGAACAAAGATACCTCTCTGAAGATGTGAATAAGTGGAAGCTGAAGTTTCAAATATCAGCTTGGGGAGAGTGCAAGGCAAACAGCAGCGATCCGGGCTGGAAGCCCAGCCCAGAACATCTGCCTCATACCTGCAGGGCAGATCTGGCTGCTGGGCAGTGCTGGCATCTCCTTTTGGGAGGGAGAATCTGAGGCAGTCGCCATTCCAAATGGATGTGTGGGGTAGTGCTGGGAAGGAAGTGCCTTTTAAGAGCGTTTATTTCTGTCAACTTGTGTGGAAATGCTTATCTTACCTGGCAGGCTTTGGAAACACTTTCTTGAGGCTCCCAGTATTTGTTTCCATTTTCTTCCCCTCCCATTCTCAACCCAAATGGCAGCATCACCCTCTAGATCCCAAAGCTGGTGAGTAAGGACTGGCAATGCTATTCCCAATATTCATTCCTCTTGCCTCCAGCCCAGGGCTTGAGTGTCAGTCCTCTTTGACTGAGGAAAAAGCAGTGTAGTCCTGTAAAGCCCACTGTGACATGCTCGTGGTGCTGGAATGGGCTCTGTCCCTCACTGCTATCAAATTCAGTTCTTAGCAAGACTAACTTCCTCTTTTGGCTTCTGAGCAATGCAGCTTCTCCAGGTCCAAATCTTTTAACTGCTCAGCTGTTAACCATTTAAAATGATCAGAAACTAGAACAATCAAGACAAGGGGAAATATTAGGAACATGCTTGCAAAAAACCCCTCTCAAACCATCAAACAAAACACCCCAAAATATAAACAGCTGCACCAAACAGAATCAGAGAAGTTGTTCAGATGGCAAAAATACTCTGTGCTTATCTAATACCTCTTCAGACCATTTCTAGATGCCCAAGGCTGTGCAGGTTTCCACTTGCTTGTTCATAATCTTGGCCACACTTTTTGCTTTTCCAGCCCCTGGTTCTATGCCAGGGTTGGGTGATGCTCCCAGGTCAGCTGTGTGGACCTGCCTGCACAGGCCGGGCATGTGGGGACCAGGCAGGTCCCCCTGCAGATCCCCAGAGCCAGGGGCTGTGTGAAAGCCCTGGGGGATTCAGGGGTGACAGAAAGCAAAGCGAGCCTGTTGTGTTGTGACTGTCACAGCTGTACCAGTGTCTGCAGCAGCTGAGGAGCTCACATGTCTTGTAAGGGGCTTTGTCCATCCAAAGGGGTGCAGAAGGCTTGTGGAATCAGTTTTATCCCTTGTGGGGAGAAGTGAGCCATCTCCCAGCAAAGGGCTCCTCCTGCCTGCTGACCCCAGGGAGCTGTGGGATCCACAGGGCTCCATCTCAGGGCAGGGAGGCTGTGGCCTCTCACAGAGCCACTCTGCCTGTGAAGGGAGCTTTGTGAAGGTCTGCAGGGAAAAGTCGTCCATTACAGTCTGAAACTGCTGGAAATAATCCTGGGGAAGTCTGGAACCTGCCAGAAAGCACTTGTTATATAAAATTCCAAATAATGTGGAAGTTTTCCCACAGTGTTCTGAGTGTGAATGTCCTTTGTCACAGCAGGTGTGGAGATCTTGCCCCAGAAGGGAGGTAGTAAGTTGGGAGCAGAATGTCTGCATGGGGAGTGATCAAAAAGGACAAAACAGAAGACAAAAAGAAGTATGGAAGAGGGGATCCTCTCTTTGTGGAGCAAAGGAGGAGGCATCTCCATTGGTCAAGTGTGTGTGTGGAGATCCTCTCCAGAGCTCAAAGCAGCTTCTGGCCCTTCATCTCTCTGCAGTTGGCTCTTCTTGGTGGGCAGACATCTGTGCATGGACCTTTCAGAGCAAATTCAGCAACACTTACCTAAGATGCCCTTCTTTAGACTAATTTTGCAGTTTTGACTGCTTTGCTGTTGAACATCGTAAGGTAAATGGAGCAAATCAAAGTGAACATTCCTGACAAATTAATGGGCAAACACATTAGCAGCTCTGAAATGAAATGCCTGCACATCACATGAATTCATTTCACAGTGTTTATATATTTATGGAAATGTCTTTGAATTATACCCCCAGCTCTAGCACAGATGATTTCTTTCTGCATTATAAAGCAGGTTAGGTGGTGATAACTTCTAGACCCCTAAGAGCTACTGGAGCATGTAATTATCTTGTTCCACTTATTAATGATGAAAGGTCTATGCAAGTCCCAGAGCAGCTGTATGTACTATGCTCAGTAACCTAAAGAGGCTATATAAATTTAATTTAGTTTAAAATTTAGTTGCTGACTTTAAATAATCTTCAAATAGAGAATATAAATGTTTTAGGGCATTTAAAGCTTTTAAAAATTATTCATGGATCTGTAGTACTGGAAATCTCAACTCAATTTTGTGGTGCTAAGATATGGAACTGAGAAAGTGGACTAGAAGCAAAAGAAGCTGAACAGGCTTTACCCTGAAATGCATATTGCAAAAAAAAAAAAAATCAAGATAATACAAATTAGGACTCAGGCTTTTAATTGCAAAATAATATTATCGGTAATGGAAGAAATGTTAAAAATTAATTTCATCTTGACATCCTCGGAAGGTGGCCAATTCATGAAATTCTGGGTTAGAGATCTGCAAACCTCCATTCCCCAACCTTCCTAAAATGGCATCACTCATTTGATGATGTCTCCCAGCTATAATCCTGCTTCTCCAATCTGCCATAATAATGCTAATTAGTTCTGTATGTAAATAAACTATTGTTGACAGGACACTTTAAGCAGTTCACACATGACTCATGGAGGGAGAGAGAGAGAGGTTTTAAAAATGATTTATCCATAAACAGAGATTCCATATGTCCTAATCTGGCATGGATTTCTCTCCTTCTCTTTATAGCAAGGAATGTGTGTATGCCTGTATAGCAGGGCTATAATGTGACAATTTGTCTCAAAGGGAAACCAGGATTTATGGTACTTAGTGGAGACCACAGAGGTAAAATGAACAGCAGGCTGTATTTAATCATCAGAATTTTCAAATATTTCTTTTGCTTGGGTAAACGTGTCTTTGTTCCTTTTTGGGAACATGCTCAGCTGGAGGACTGGTTCCTGTAAAGGTGTCTGAAAATGCTGCAGGCACATTTAGTGAAGTGCACACAGGGAATGTGAGAGGATCCATGGATAGGGGACACTCCTGCAGGAAAGGGTTTGGACCCCAAATTCTCTAGGCAAGATATTACCACATCCTTGAAGAAAATGCATGTATTGGGTGTCCAATCCACATTTCTGGAAATCAGGGTATATTGCACTGATCCCAGATAAGTGTCACAGGAAATCCAGGCAGAGGAAATAAACAGAAATTCTGAACAGTTAAAAACTATTTATTTCTCCTGCAGGGCCTGATCCTGTGGCCTTCAGTGATACTATTCCAACCCTGAGAGGAATTGTGTGATATGAATATAAGGCAAATGTACCCTTAGCAGGGTTTGGAAACTTCACTGGGTATTACCCTTAGGCTGAAGTACCTCGTATCTGGATTTTATTTTTGCCCTTGTAGCCTGGGCTGCAGCACATATTCTTCTGTTGGTGCTGGTTTTCCCTCCCCATTTTTGCCTTTTGCCTCTTGCTTTCTCTTACATTATTTTTGGTTTTAGGACAGGGGCACTCAGGTTACTAAAAGTAATTTCTGTAATTTGCTGATTCTACTGTTATTTTAAATCAAACACCGGGTTCTCATAACCACAAGATTTCAGCATATGGAGTTTTGGGTAAAACAAATAGAAATTATGGAATTTTGGTGTTTAGAAAATAGCACATGGATTACCTGAACACAGACAAGGCAGATTAACAACCCACAAGCCAGTGGCAGGTGGTGTTGCTGGCTTCATAATTTGCACAAGACAATGCTGCACATGTGACCCATAAAATGGGATGAGACAAAGTGCTGCTGGCAGTGAGTTGTGATGACAGAACAAGAGGGAAAAAAAGCTGAATTTTGAGTATGTGGGGGCAAAGCTGGCACCTGCAGAGAAAAAGGCTGGCTGTTTATTTGTGGCAAAGATGCCAGCTTTGCTGCCAGTGGAATTGGAGCCTGTTTTCTTCCTTCAAAGAAAGAAATCTCTCCAGGGGTGAAAGTGGTTTAATTGGGATGGCTTGTTGCAGCCTTTGGGCTGCGAGTCCTGGTGAGGCTGCCAATGAAGTGCCAGTGTAGAGGAGATTTGTCTGCTGCAAATCCCATGTCTGCTGAGAACTGGACCAGGCACGGATGCATTGGCACAGCTGTTTGTGGCAAAGGCAAGGCCAGAACTACTTTTTCCTCCTCTCTTGAATTTTCTATGACTTTCCCCCTTCAGGCTCTGCAGGGAGAAGAAACAAAGGCACTGAGCTGGTTCATCCAAAGGAAGGGATCTATGAAATCTGAAAGTTTTGGAGAGCATTCCTATTGCTAAAATCTCTGTCCTTTACTTCCCACCAAGGCATTTCTGGTATAAACACGTGGTGCCAATAAAAAATGAAATAAAAGCAGATTTTTGTGAGGCAGAGCAGAAATTTGGGTGTGGAGCAGGAGCTGCCTTTGCCCAGTTCTGTTAAAACTTTCCTTTTTCCCCCTCTATGAACACTTGACAGCTTACAGAGGGATCACAGATTACATTTTCATGCTGTTGCCATTAATTAACGCTTGAAAGGTGAAATGAAGAGTTGAGTTGCTTGGCTGCTGTGAGGTGAGTAATGTGTATTTACTGAGTGGTGATCTGTTGCCTGCCAGCACATCTTGGCTACCTGTGCTGGCTGGTCTCAGCCACAGAAAAGAGCTTGGGGTTATGTTGTGCTGGATCCACTTGAAAACAAAGGAAAGGAAGATTCTTTCCCATCTCTCTAAACAAATTCTTTAATGAGCAATATCCCCAAAACAGGCTTAGCAAAAAGGAAACTATTTTGGTCAAACAGGGTAATCCCAACCCAGAAGCCAAGTCATTCTCAGGTAGCTGGGATTGCTGGAGAGAATGAATTTTGAGAGTGAAATCTAAGCTCAGAGATATGGCTAGGGGGGTTCTAGTATACATTTTCAGGGAAATTTGAACATTTCTCTAAAGCCAGGTGCCCTGTGCCCCCATGCAGTGGTAGCTGCTCCTCATGCAGAAATGTCAAATATTCCCTATGTGTTTGAAGAGTTTCTATCAAGGGATGCTTGCCCAGACCCCAGAAATTCCAACTGAGTCAAAGCAAGATGAAAGCATAGAAAGTCTTTTGCTCAAACTAAGGCTTATATTTTTAATTGTTTTGAGGCAAATAATGTGTGTGTATGTGGAAGAGTAAGTGCAGGACAAGTTCACAGAAAATTCATCTGCTATTCCCAACCCTACGCCCCGTTTTTCTGCTATAAATATTGAGAGAAAGGCTGGTAGTATGAAAATCCTGTGATAGTCCTCCTGAGAATCTTTTTGTCCCGGAGTCCAAAATGTGAAATTTAAATTTCCCCTGTGTGCAGCTCTTCTACGTGTGCTTAAACTCTGAACAGAAATGTCAGGATTATGGCCAAGAATGATTGAATTTTTGCAGAAACACTCTGGAAGAATCCTCCCCAAATTTCTGGGGTTTATGTCAAAATGTAGGTTATGGGGAAAATGTAAAATTTGGTTTGCAGATGCAGCTGGCTGTTTAGTTCTCAGATTACCTGTATTTGCTGGCAGATTTTTGTGGTTGGTGCCTATCTCCCCATTATTTGGAGCAGATTTTTCAAGCCCAATATTTGCAGTGATGGCTGTGGATTCCCCTGGCAGAATCAGAAGTGTGTGGGCATAAAAATGCTGATTGTTTTAAGTGAATTTTTGTTGCTTATCAAAAGTCCCTATTGAAAGGGCCGCACTGTTTAGGCCTTATGTTACTGTTTATTGATCTGATATGGAGCTTCTATCGATATTAAGTTTTATTTTTCCAATGGTGAAGCTTCACTCAAATTTGATAAATCTTTTCATGGAGCATCTACCCAAGCCTACAGACACACAGGAGCTGTGCTAATTATCCTATAGAGAGTATGAATTGGCAGGGCCCAAAGCTGCTGGGGTGTCTTTTGTGAGAGGTAAAAGAAGTCCAACTTGTTTTAAAGCTGGTGACAGTGAACTCTAACACGGGAGTGTTTGGGGTAGCTGTGGTTATGTTTGAGGTGAAGTAGCTGTTTATTGCAATCCTCTTGCCCCCAAAGGGCAGTAGGGTGTGCGGGATTTTAGGACACTGGTTTTCTGTTGACCTATAAAGAAGTCTTCAGAAAAATGTGACAATTCAAAGCCTGCTTTGGTGTTTCTTGGTGCTCCCAGGATTTTCCATTAGGATAGAGTGGAGAGGTCAACTACCACTGCAATTGGTATTAGGACACTGTTTGGGTACCTTCTAAGCAATGCATCTTGCTGTGGTGTTCATCCAGTTCCTGTAATCCTTTCCGGTGCCTGGAGGAGGAGGGAAATTGGACCTAGAGTTGCCAGAAGGAATGGGCAGGCAAAAATTCAAGTGTATCAATGACAACTTGCATTCAACCAAAAGGTAAAACAATACCTTCAAAAAAAGCAGATACTGGTATTATTCTCGAAGTATTTTCAGAGACAAACAATCACTGCTCTTAGGAGATATTACCCAGAGAATCTGTCCCTGCCCATGGCAGGCGGCTGGAATGAGATAGGTTTTAAGGTTCCTTCCAATCCAATCCATTCTGAGATTTTACAAATTTGAGCTCGAGAGCACACTTGGATCTTTGCTGCTCTTGCTTAGTGAAGGAGTGGGGCCATCTAAGAAAATCCAGTTCACTGTGGAACAGGCACCACGTGGGTGGCTTTGCAATAATTGCAGAAAGAAAGATGGGGGGAAAAGGAGATAGCAAATTGGTCTGCAAAAAGGAATTGCATTGGAACAAGTGTGGATAAGTGATGCAATTCAGAAATTCTTTGGGTTTATTTAGCAGCTTCTGAAGAGCTTGCCTGAACACAAACTTCAAAGTGGATTAGAAGGTGAGCCTGGCAGGATCTAAACTTACAGGTATTTCTTGAGATCCATGTTTTGTTCCAGGCTCTGCTACTGGCCTGGAAGGAAGAAGAAATTTGGAGAAGATATTACATCTGTCTTTGACTTCCTGTAAAATCAAAGCAGTGATACCAGCTACCATGAAAACATGTGGAGATAAGCTGAAGGAAAGGTATTAATTATACTTGTAAAATCACTTCCATGATTGTCCGTGGCAAGTTTCCCAAATTAAGCTCTTGAGTTAACTTATTTTGGTAAATGAAATTCCCTTGTTTATGCCTCCTTCCCGCTCATGTCCGGAATACAAGAGGGATCTCAACTTTGTTGCTTCCACTTAATTGGATTAGTCAACTACCTCCAGAGGTATGTGCCTCAGGTCCAGTTCTTGCTGACAGCCAAACCAATGGGCCATTACATGAGGTAGATGGAATTCAGCATCAAAGGAAGGAGCAATTTGGGCTGGAGAGGTGCCAGGACCTTTTTGTGCTTAAGCAAATACCTGCATGCACAGAGATTTTTTTTTTTTCTCATTGCTGCTGTGCTTCCTTACTGCATGTTGGAAAGGATTAAAGCCTCTGCTCGTGAGCAGGGTTGTGCTACCATTATCTCCAGTGCCCAAATAAAAACGGTGTGGGGTTGTTTGTGATGTGGGAGATCACGTCTCACTTTCCAAAGCTGGTGGCTCTGGGGAGTGGCAGTCAGTGCTGCAAACAACTACCTACACATGGGATTTTTAGCAGTGCTTCAATATGATCATCTCTTCATCTCTTCCTGTCACAAATTCAACAAAGAAAATTAAGACTTATCATTGTTATAATGTGGCAGGGGGCGATTGCAAGGAGAGGCGAGTGCAGAGCTCCTGCTGAGTTCTTCTAATGAAGCTGTTGCTGCAAAATAGCTTCCAAAACATCTGTGAAGGTCCCTGGAGAGCCTGTCAAAGATGTGACATTGCACTAGTTTGTGTTGCCCCGGTATAGCCCTCAGCAGTGTGCTCTGTGCTCTTGGCTGTGGTAGCCCACAGACAGTGTCCCTGTGGAAGTGCCATTCACTGCAGCAAGAACCACCTGCAACTCAAGAGCAGTTCTTAGACACTGGAAAACCTGGAACTGTGTTCAAAGTCTCTTGAAGAGCAGGAAAAAAAGCAGATAAATATGCAGTCCAGCATGTGTGAGAAATTAATCCCCAAGGCCTCTATACATTGAGCCAGATAGCTCAAGAGAATGTTGTTTACTGTGTTAGTTCTATCCTGCTATCAGTATCCTTCTGAAAAAATGATCTTTGTGTTCCTTTTCTGCTGAGGAGTTCGGATGCAGTGGCAGAAGAATGGAACTGGGCTTTGTGTCTACCCAGAGTTACTGTGGGACCAAGCCAATGCACAGCTAAGGTAATCTGGAAAGATCTGCTAATCAAATTGTTGGCTGGCCTGCCTGGCACAGCCCATCCCCTGCTCTGTGCCTTGGTTTTCATGTTGAAACTAAGTGGGAGTTGATGCTGATCTTTAGATTACTTTGTCTGGAAGAGGCAAGAAATGGTTGAGCATTGCTTATGTGGGACCTTCCCTCCCTATTACTAATACATGGATTTGAGAGCTTTGCTGCAGTAGTGGGCTAACACAAACAGCAGTGAAATCATAGGAGTTTGCAGAAAAGCTCAAGACTGCCTTTAGAGATGCAACCTTTCCTAGAGTATCTGCTAAAGCTGTGAGAGACCTGGATTAACTTCCTGGGAGCAAAGGTGTTAGGGCTGGGTCACTCTTTCCAGCCCACAATACATTTACAGCTACATTTATAGCTACTTCCCCACCAAGTCAAGTGCTCAGTTTTGGGGGGTTTTTGGTGTGAAGGTTGTTGTTTCCTGGTTTTGTTTTTGGGTTTGTTGGTTTTTGATTGTTTTTGAGGGTTTTTTTGTTTGTTTGTTTTTTGTTTTGGTTTTGTTTTTTTTTAGTCAGTCCCTGGCTGCTTCCACTCCTCCTGCTTTTGCTGTGCCGAGATTCAGCTTTTTCACAAGCCTTGGGGCAGCTTGCCCATACAGATGAGGCAGATACAAAGACTCCTCTTGAAAGTCTTGTCCTGGGGGTCTGCATCTGTAAAACCTGGCTCTATAAAACCAGCATCTAGGTATGGTTGTTCCCAGCACAGGATAATGTATAAGTCAGGAATTCCAGTGTTAGTCCTGGGTGTGAAATTGCCACTCTGACTTTTTTTTTTAAATTGTTGTTGTTTTTTTTTTTTTTTTTTCTCAAGGAGAAGATATTCTTGCTTTATTTCCAGAGGCAAGCCTTTCCAAAGTTGTGAACACAAGAGCTTGCCAAATATTAGCTTTCAAGGTTTTAAGTCGCACAGTGTTTACTTGAGTTACCTCTTCTTGAAGTCTATATAAAGAGTCATGTTTGCTCAGGCACACTCCTAAAAGCCCCAAGACATGGCTCTGGAAGGAGGTATGCAGCAGCAAATGTAAATATTGCTGTTCTTAAAACTGGAAGCCCTCTGAGTAATCTGTAGAAGGAAATGGTAACGTGAGGAAAAGATCTTAGATTTGGAGCAAACTTTATGTGATTTGGAGGTGAAGACTATAGAGCAGTACCTGGAATGGATAAAATCCAGAAATTCAGGGATATTGTACATACAGCTTCTCTTGGCCAGGGCTTAGCCCTGCAATCACAGCTGTTCTCCTCTGTTCCCCAGTGTTTCCCCTTGCTGTCACCAAGGCAGCATTTTCCCATACCCCAGCCCCTGAAGCAATTGCTGAGAACAGTTTTTAGGGATTTTGCTGGCCAAACTATGCTGGCCTCTTGCTGTGGGACGACAGTTAGAAACAAAATATTTGTTGTACTTAGCCAAGTGATTCCCTCCCACCTTTTGTCAGTAACTGGTGTCATTTTTCTGAGAAGGTGGTGGAAATGTGAGCTGAATTTCAGGTGCTCTGTGATATGATAAACAGGAAAGGAATTTTCTTGAAGAAGTGCCTAGATACAGTGCAAATAAAGAAAAAAACAATTGAATTAAAATTCAACCACAATATTCGCCAGTCTCCCCACCTGCCTATATATGCAGGTATGCTGAGACCAAATTCACATCATGTTTCCTGCAGCTGAGACCAGTGAGCTGAGTGCTGGCTTGGCTGAGGAGAATATTTGCCCTTGCCATGTCACTTTTTCTATAGCAACAGGCAGCCCACCGAATTTCCACTTCCCTTCTTCCCTCTCTGTACATAGCTATTGTCAGCCTTCCCATAGCAAGGGCAGGAAGTAAATAAACGGAGCTGCAGCAGAAAGAAAACCCTGTGCACGAGTTAGTGCACATTATTACACTTATCAGGGTATTTATCTAACGCTGTGCAGCCTGGATGAGTGAAGGATTGCTGCAGGGCTGGGGGCAGCAGAAGCAGCTGCGATCCTGCATCCTGCAGATGGATTTACGGTTTCCCGGTGCCATCTGCTGGCACAGAGCTCTCCTGTGCACCGAGCCCTCCAGCTCCTCTCTCCCTGAGCAGATGCTGCAGCTCCCCGTGTCTTTGCAGATGGTGTAACCCCGACCCACCCTTTCTGGATGATTTCTTGGGCTCTGCAAAGCAAATGCTCCCCTGCAGCCAAGCACCTGCAAAACCGCTCTGCTCACCGTCCCTCCTGGGGTTTTGTTCAGCTGGGAACCCCCTGGGCTTTCCACACCTCCCTTTCTCCTGCTGGAACGCTGTCTGCTCCACGGGAGCAGCCCCACATCCAAGGGGAACTGCAGATGGAGGTTTTTTTGTAACCTAACAGGCTAAACTTTTAAATCCATGTGGTTTTTAGGGAGAGGGTTTGTCCTCGGTGCAGTGATACCAGTAATACTGCTGAGGTAGGGTTGGAAAGATACTGCTGGAAAGCATTTGGAGCAATGGAAGTTTGTTTTTTGTATAAATCTCTGAAATGGCCTGAAAAAAGAAAAAAAAAAAAACCATCCATGTGACAGAGCATGTAGGAAAGTTTGTCCTTTTCCTGTCTTGTAAAAAGGATCTGTGGCAAGCCAAGATGAACGGTGATAACAATATTAGTTGGTGATATTCCTTGGCTTCTGCTGTTAGCACTCCAGGTAACCTGGTAGAGCTGTTTTTATGCTTTAAATTTGCACCTTAAATTTGCATTTTTCACTGCCTCCATCACAGCGCCTGCTCTGGGGTGGTGTGTGCTGCAAGGGGACTGATCTCTTTACCTTCCTGCTGCTGGGACACACATTTGGGTGTGTGTCAGTGCTGGTGGTGCCCATGTGCACTGCACGAGCCTAAAGACAGGACCTGTGTCAAAGCCATTAATTCACTTCTAAATCTTCAGTTTTTTAGAGGTAATACATCATTTTGTCTGAACACCACCTAAAAGAAAAACAAACCCAAAACCTTGCTTCGTGCACTGTGCTTTGACTTCAGTCCAGGTTTGCCCTGGGCTTCCTTTATTTCTGCCCATGGGGAACTTGCACCAGTTAACCACAAATAAAGTGGAGTTTCTGACACTTGAATTCTGGTATGTCAGGAGTGGGTAGTGACAAGACCTAGCTGGGATCTGTATTAGCATGTTTGCAGATATGGATCAGAGATTTGAAATCCAGATGACATGAGGATGAATGAAGAGGAGAAATTGCTAATCAAATTCTCCAGGGCTGCAATGCAATAAACCAGGGTAACTTGATGGAAAATGTAATCAAGCCTTCCAGTCTGTTTTTCAGCTACATCTAGGCTTCAATTTTTCAGCCTTTATGCCTCCCTCTCACATGGACTTTTAAAGGAAGGAGGATGTCTGTGAGGATCAATGAAGTAATTTACTCTTACCAAGTGAGTCCAGTAATCCTGCTGGACAGATCTCCCAGAGATTTCTTTCCCTTAATTGGGGAAATATTATAAAGAAATTCATCATCTTCAGACCATTACTTATATAGATAATGCCAAAGCAGAAGCATAACCTTGTAGTGGAAATGGATTTTTTTCCCCTTCGTTGGTCAATAAGTGGCTACATTTGAGGGTTGTTTTCTGTCTTGCACATGTATAAAACAGCTTTTCTGAGTTTCAACACCTGATTTTGTGCTGGGAGAAACTGGTACTTTTGTTCACTGTCATGTTTATCAAAATGATGCAAATTAATACAGAATATTTATCAGTAAAAAGCATTCATAGACATTATCATGGGTCACATGTGTTTTTTTGAGGTGATAGGATGCAAAAGGTATTGCCCCCACATTACTGGATGGAGGTTTCCCCTTGTTTAGAGACTTTTACTGGGTAGAGAATTGCAGATATTTTGACATTCCTGTAGGATGAAAGAAGCTGAGCAAGTTCATAGTGGAGTTGCAGGTGTTGGTTTTCTACAAAATAGAAAGTTTTCCTCCAAAAAACACAGTGTAAAAACTCAGCAGTAGCTGACATACCACCTCCATTTTGAAGTTGAGCCAGTATTTAACCTAAAAAAAGTAATGATCAAGCACTTTGCATTCTGTAGTATTTCAGGCACATCACTTTTCATGTTTTAACATTGGCCAGGTGGGAGAGGATGCACAGAATTGCTGCTTTAAGACTTAGAAGGTCTCTGCAAATTCATCTCTTATTTTTTCCTTCTTTCTCCTTAAAATTTGCTTGCAGGTTGCATAGAAACCATTGTTTTGACAGGAACAGCCTGATTAGTGTTCAGGAAAAATGATAAACTGTCAGCAAGCTGTGTGCACTAATGGGACCAGATTGCTTTAAGACAAAACTTTTTCAGTTCCATCTTAGAGGTAATTTAAGTGCCTACAAGGGGATGTGTTTATGTGTCCTGGGACATCAGTCCTATAGGGATGTTGTCAGTTTTTCTAGGCCAGTCAACAAATAAAAAAAATTATGGAGAAATACTAGAGTGAAGTATTTCAGACCTTGCAACGGGCATCATCTTAAAATGGTGTTTAACTGGCAGGGTTAAATGAGGGAGTGTCACAGCCCTTTGAAAGGATTTCAGTGTGTAATTTAAAGCACATTTCAGGCTGTTCTAAGTCTTGGGGAGGAAGGGGGTGCAACTTAGGCTCTACATTTAGGGGATTTGAAACAGCATCTTATACACACTCCTGTTGCACAACTTTTGGGGGAGCTTGACGAAGCTGGAGGATGCTCTGGCTGCTTATAAAACACACAGGTTTGATTTGCTATTCAAGTAGAAACAAAAGTTCAGGAGCCAAATGGAAGCAGCTGCCCTTGGAAACTCTCACATTTTCTGCTCTCACTGCCTGCAATTTTCTACATTTCTGTCCACCTCCTGCAGGCCCCCAGGACCTGGAGTTGGATGGTTTGGACAAGCTGCCCTTTGCTTCGTGCTGTTCCTCTGTGGTCAGCAGTTACCTGTGAGTACCAGTGAGGTTTGCTTTCACTGAGCCTTCAGTTTCATGGGGGACAAGCCTCTATGCCAGAGCCAAGATAGGATCTGAAAGAAGATTTTTTGTGTTTCCATGTATCAGTGTTATTATTCACTGGGAAGAGACATGAGAGTTTTTATATTTCATGGTTTTATTTTGCCTCTGCACTGTTCTGCACTCAGCTGATTTGGGTTTTGGGCTTGCTCAAAATTTCCATGTGGTTTAACCCAGAGATGGTTGTGCTTGGGAGTGGGAGAGGATTTACCAGTATTTGAATGATAAGAATACTGAACTATTTAGGGGATACAAAATAGGAAGTACTACAGGAAACCACAAGGACTCTTATTTAACAATTGTACAGTAGAGGGAAGACTTTTTTTTTTTTTTTTGGTGGTCATTTTAGGTCTCTCATTTAGGGTCCACTTTCACCTGAGGGCTGCAGAAAACTCTCCCTTGGAGATGACAAGAGTATCATACTTTGATATATCAGTATCATACTTTGCTTAATTCTCACCAGGATGCTCAAGCTCAGGCCCTAAATTTCTCAGCTTTCTGATGAGAAAAAGTATATTTCTTGGATAATATCTCATTTTTTCCTGAAAATAAGCGACATAATCCACTTGTGTAAGAAAGTACAAAGGCTGTGTAGCTGTGGAGTTGTCTGAGCTGCAGCATCTTGCCTTTAGCTCTTTGCTCCCCATGGCCACAGTGCGGCAGCAAAATCCAAACGGGCTTCCCCATCCTAAGGCAGCGTCAGGAACGAGCCCATGAGAGCTTCAGCCCACGCTCTCAGGTGTGATACTTGGCTGAGCTGAATCCTGCTGCGGGGAAAGACTGATGGGATTCACTTCTAGCAGGACTCGATTCCTTTTGTGCTTTGCTCCTGGAGGAGCTGCACAGGGTGGGAGTGACACAAACTTTTCTAGAAACTTACTGTAAGTTTGGATTGAGCTGCACAGTTTTTTGAGGAAAGGAATAAACTTTTTTAGAATCTCTCTGAGGATGAATTAAAGGCAGAGTGGAAATGAGTCTGGCTTTGGAGCATATGTGCTTTACTTCAGTCATCTCATATTGTCATTTCAGCTTCAGGGTCCTGCTAGGCCCTACAAACACAGCATGAAACCATTCCCTAACCAATCCTTGAAGCCTGAATAAAAAGCAATAAGGAAAGGATCCTTCCATTACAGGTGAGTTACAAAAGCATGGAGGCAAAGGAAAACTTCCTTTTCGTGGCTGAGGATTTCTCTAGAGACAACCAAGAAACTGCATCTTTTCAAAGAGCCTAATTCCCTTGGGATAAAATCTTCAAGAGTTTGAATGCTTCTTGCCTAAAACTACACTGGGAATACCTTGGGAGGTGACTGAAAAGCAAAGTTTTATCACAGGCCTCTAGAACCATGTTAGCCCTGGTTCCAAACCCACTTGCTGCCCCATGGCCTGAGCCATAACTAATAAGGAAAGACAGGGCTGAAAGGCTACCAGTCATTTATTATAAAAGAAAAACAGTGCAGCTCAAAATGGATTTTTGCCTCCTGGTACATAAATCTTCAGTTTCTCTGCTTGCCTAGAAGGACAGGAATTTCTGTGCAACCAGGAAAGAGATGTTGGCTGTGTCTGTAGCGTGCCCAGCTCAGCAGAAGGGAAATGCTTGTTCATTATTTGCAGCAATAATTAGTACAGGACACTAGTTAATGGAGAAGCTGTTTGCTAAGCAATCACCAGGTGAGATATGAGGCTCTGGGAGCAGCATGGGAGAGCACTTGCCCAAAGGAATGTGGTCATACAGGAAAGCAGGGCCAAGCACCACCGGGTGTGTGAACTCCATAGCAATTTTTTGCCTTCCTCGTAAATGGATTAGAGACAACCTGAATATCTTCCTCAATTAACACCATTTCCTATAGACGGAGTAATTTACTACTTTAAATAGGAAATAATGTAGTACAATTTATTTAAATGACTCATCAAATAGAGTTAGGCTGATTCAGCCCTCTGGTTTATGCCTGTCCTGTAGGAAGGGCTGTCTCAAGGCGCAGCCACACACGTGCTGTGCCCCCAGAGCACAGGCTGTCACTTCTGGCTGTACCTCTTGCATATCACCAGGGCCTATTTAATCCTCTTGTTGTCTTTTCAAGTTTGCCAGAAACGAGGCACAGACTTGTCACAGTGATGTGGGTGCCAAGGAATTTTATGGAGAGATCGTCTGGAGTGGGATTGCAGGACAACCAGGGCATCAGGCCCAGCCAGCACAGGGTGTGAAGGGCAGGTCCTGCTTGTCCAGGCTGATCTCCTTCTGAGACCAGCTGACCTCAGTGGATAAGGGAAAGGGATTTTTTCTACCCAGGCTGTAGTAAAGCCTTCAACACCGTGGTGGGTTAGTGGTTGGACTCAATGATCTTAGAGGTCTTTTCCACCCTTTACAATTCCATGGTTCTGCAGCTGAGATGAACATAAATTACCTTGCAGCTTACAACGGCTGGATGCAATAAAGGGCCTATTGCGATTTTAAACTTTTCTTTTGCTCACTAACCATTTATTATAAAAGAAAAATAGTGCAACCCAAAATGGATCTTTATGTTCTGGCTCATAAATCTCTATGGTTTCTTTCCTTGTCTAGAAACAGGAATTTCCTTAAGGTGCTACTGATCAAAATTAATGCTTATCTGTGTTCAAGGCTGAACACAGGCTGGAACACAGGCACAGCCTCTGTAGACTCCTTATGGTTTTCCACTATACTTTGCAAATGAAATGTTCTAGCATGAAATCTGTAGTCATTACACTGCAAATAGCTTTTGGAGGGCTACTCTGACCACGAAGATAATCCTGGAAGGTTGGTATATTCTTGTGGAGAAAGGAATTAAACATGATCCTTACAAACCCATTCCTAGGCAAGCCTGATGAATCCCTGACCAGCCTCTTGCTGTTCTTGGGAAGGTACAAACACCTCTACAGGAGATGGCACAAATACTCTGGACCTCACCTGATACATTTTCATGCATCTCACTGTTTTCCTTCCTCTCCCATGTATACTATTAACCTCCATGATAAATCTTTTATTTCCCTCCCTCAGTTGGTGGTCAGACTTTCAGCCCCTCAGTGCAATGCTAGCTTTGGAGCAGAGAGAGGTTGGGTGAGCTGCCCATGCACCTCCCTCTCTCCAGGGCCCGGATCCATCAGCTCAGGCAGTCTGTGGTTGGGCTTTTCCCCTGAATGTGCCCGGATCCTGTCCTTTGGTGTCATTCCTGCTGGCACACATTCTCTGAACTTTTGCTGGCTGTTTGCATAACCAGGAGCATATTTCCTGGCTGGCGTGTGGCCCTGGGATCTGTTTATGAGCAGCAATCCTGGATGGGGGCGAGCGGGTGTTCAGAGCTGTGGGCTTGTGCTTCACATGCTCTGCAGGGTCTCCCAGGGGCTTAACTGCTTGTCTCATTTAGTCACCTTGTGACTGAATTTCTGGCCTCTCCCCTACCCCAAATATCACAGTACTCAGAGCTGGTGCAAAGATAAGGTTCCCAGATGTGATCCTGATGATGATCTGAGGGAAAGTGACTGGTACCATGTTGTTCAGTTCCTCTCAAAAGTTTTTCTAAACATTATCCACCTTCTCACCATGCAACTGTAAACTGAGACTGGATTTAAAGACAAATTTTTAGGATATGGAATAATTTATGGAGTCTGAAGAGTAATAATGCCTCAAATGCACTTTGAGCTCAGGCTTTTGATATTCCTGTATACCTATTTGCTATCCATCTGATTTTTCAGATTCACTGTGGATTTTTTGCAGACTACAATTCTTCTCCAAGCCATCTACCTACTGAGTGTCAACCGATCATCTTTAGTGTCTCAAGCAAGTCAGAAAATTATTTCTTGGCTTTTCCCTCCTGTGTTTGCCATTTCTATTGCTGACACTTAATGGCCATTCGGCACCAGAGCTGCATAACTGCACTTTCCTCATCCATTGTACTTTTTGTCTCTTCTACCCTCAGACCTGCTCTCTCTGGTGTTTGGACCTTCCAGCTCATCTGAGGGTAAAGCCTGCAGTTCAGCCACAAGGGAGGAGTGTTTCTGTGATGCTGAGACAAGGACAGACAAAGGCCATTTGTTGCCTGCACACTGCAGAAATGGCCTTCTTTGGCAAGTTTCTCAAAAACGTAGAGGTAGCCAGAAACCAGCTTTGCAATGGCTTTGGAGCCTCGTGCTGGAAGATGCTTCAGGTGTGCTTCTGTTGAGCTCTCTCATGTAAGAGTGGTGCTGCTCTGAGCACTATGGCATGAGTTTAGTGGTAAAAAAAGTGGAAGGAATCAGGTGATGCCAATTAGTATAGGCTAACGTACCTTTTTAACCTTATTTAATTCAGGTACAAAGCAATTGCTGTGCAAGATAAACAAATGGAGAATCTGAGCTTTCTTTACCATAACAGCTATTTCTTTTCTGTAGAGTTCAGATCCTCTGGCCATTTTAAAATGGAAAGAGAGTTAATAGTGAAAACATATATTTGACACATCCACTTATACATGCAACAGAACCCATGGCCTTCTATAACCAGAAGGAAACAATATTCCATAACAAGGCTATGATGTGGTTTGTCCCTGTCAGAGAGAGGCAAAGGAAGAGAGGGGAAATATTCATTTCAGGGGGAGGAGAAGGAGAGACTTCCATCAAGTCTGTCTTGTGTTGTCAACACTGGAGAGAAATATTTCATGGTTTTTTTATAACTTTACTAAATCATATGGGAACATCAGGCTCTGAATAAAGAATAGCATGGAGGAAAAGAATGACTCAAAAGTTGATCTGTCTTACTGAAAGCACAGCTAAACTCTGGGCACGCACTATTCCTGAAACTGGTTTCCCTGCTCTTCAGGTTTATCCTTGAAGTCTCTGACTTGCTACAGCTATTGGAGGAAATGAATGTTGGAGTCTGTACAGGATGTTTGTAATTCTTCTAGTGGTATAAAAATAACTTTCCCAGTTTTGATTAAATTGAGTCCTCATAAACCATTTTGGGTTTATGTAATGAAATTTGGCAAATTCCTGAAGATATTTTCTATTTAACTAATCTTAGAAACAAGATCGTCAATGTACATCATTGCTATATCAGCTGTTAGGAGTGATAGACTTTACAGAAGCAGAATTTCCCTTCATTCTTAGTGTTATAATTTTGAAAATCAGCGTAGTAATCTTCACTTTTAGATTAGACTTCATTAGCGCTTGGATTTTTTTTTTTTT
>VZTJ01001640.1:843870-913429 GCA_013397795.1 Orthonyx spaldingii | reverse complement strand
TTTTTTTTTTTTTTTATGTTCAGACTCTTAGAGGAAGTTTATTTCCTTCTGGAAATGTGACATTTCGACCCTCTAAGGAAAATAGTCCTACATTTCATTTCTCTGTAGTAATTGCGGAACTAAATTTGATACCCATGTAAATGTTCACTATTTCTTCTAAAAGCACAAAAGGTGGTGGTGGTGCAACGGTTGCTCTTTGGATAGGCCCCAAATTAGAGCCAGTCTGTAAGATTTAGGAAGGTTTATGCTGTATCAGACTTTCTCAGCATCCCTACTCCTTCTCACAAAGGTTTAAAGGTATGTAAAATACAGCCATGTGAAATATTCACAAAGGCAAATGAAGCAATAGCCCACACTCATGTGGGTTTGTTTCCCATGCACTGAGAACAAAAAAAGGGGAAATGTTTTCATCTTGCACCATTTTTAGGCAGACAAATTCAACCCAAATATTAATAAACAATTTTTAGAAAGGAAGTTCTCTTCAGGTGGGAAGTGATTTGCTTTGTGAGAATCCACACCTGAACTAGTTAATCTGCTCTGTCTTTGGGAACCAGGGCAAGACCAATAATTCCATTGAGAACATGTGCTCTGAAGAAATCATAATGAACCCTATGGTGGGACCAGTGAGGTCTCCTCCATAGAGCCAAGATAGTGGAAAATGTTTGTGTTCCCAGGTGATCCATGTCACATCTCAGTGCTGGAAGTGGCTGCCCCATCTGGCAGAGGGATCTGATCCCAGGTGGACTGAGTTGAGTGAGGAGCAAGGTGCAGGAGCATCTGAAGGGGGCTGGGGGGGGAGGCAGAGTCCCTCTCTGCTGACCAGACCTATTAAACCAGTGTTTAAAAGGCTGTTGAAGCTCAAATTCTTTCACAGCTACAGAGAAGAAGGGTTCAGGCAAACCTGATTGTCAGCTTGTGTCAGCCAAAATAGCCACTCAAATTTATGCAACCAGTTCAGACTTTTCCAAGTGCTGCAAAACCAGGCCAGGTGGGAGAGTCTCACTGAAACTCAGGGTTTCCAGAGCTGAATGAAGAGCAGAACTCAAAGGCCAGGCTATTTGGGAAGAGTTTTGTGAGAACTCTGGAAGAAGAAAAGGCTCTAGAATAGTTTTTCACCTCCTGAGAATGTAATTGTTTAGCTAAAGGCGGTGAAGGGGACCGGAAGATCTGTGTTGGGTGCCTGAGTATGGGATTAGAGGGAGTGGGAGGACAACCTTGAAGGCATCTCCTAATTAATGAAGTTCAACTGCACCAGTATGAAGAGGCACTGTGATGTTTTGCAGTAACTCCTCTCGTGCTGTCCCAGAGCAGAGGAGCTCTCTGTTCCTGTGTCCCTGTGACTCCATGCCCTGGATGCTCAGAGCTGTGTCCTCTCCCCTCTGCCAGGTGGAACAGGTAAGGGTTTGGATGCTGAATCCCTGCTCATTTCAGTTTCATTTGCTCAGAGGATCTTTGCTTTTCCATCAGAATTATAACAGTCTTGAAATGCATCTTCCCCATCTAATTATGGAACGTTCTGGAGTATTGGCCACAGGCAGAAAAATAGTGTAAAGGGAGCCAGGCTGGACATGGAAAATAATTCAGGAACTAACCAGAGAATACTGTTCATTTTTGGAGGGCTTGGTACCATTATTGGCATGGGCTTTTATAATCTCTATTCTAATGTGGCACAAGGGTCTGCTTTCAGGGACTATCTACTGTTTTTACAAAGTTACCATCTTCATGTTTAAAATATCCTACTGTTAAAGGAATCTACAAGAAGAGAAAAGATTCTTGATGTTTTTATCTCATGTTTTTCTGCAGAACTCTGTTTTCTATACCTTGTGATCTCCCATGAAATAGATACAGATTGTTCCTAAGGTACCAAGGGTGTTTTGTGGCATCTGGGATACCAAGTAAAAGTCATGGACATCCCCCTGGACTGATTAACTGTTCTAGAGTTGCTTTTGACTGCAAACCTTCTTTCCTGTACTGAATTTTAAGCTGTTTACTGGTGGTGGGAAGAAGAACTTGTCCTTTACAAGCAAACAAATATCTGTTTCCTTTACCCAGTACATACCTCCTTTCTCCCCATGGTTCCCTCTCTAACTCTCCAAGTTACTTGCATGTTTTCAAAATAAGATTCTGGAAGGATTCCCAGTTTGCTCCACTTAGGCATCATTGCAATTATAATTTCACATTTGGCCTTCAGTAGAACAGAGTGTCTCATCTCTTAGAAAGGAATATTCATAGGAAAACAAATAAAAGCACTCACCAGCTGGTGCCTGGTGAATTATACTGTTCGAAGTTCAAGGATATTGAGTGTAGTGTGTGCTGATTGGCATCTATGTGGATGTTTGACTGGCATCATTTGACTCTTTCTAACACTAAATTCATGCAGATCTACACCAGTGTAGTTTTTGTCTTGCCATGTGAAAAAAGTGTTTAAGCTCTCTTGAACTTTCCTTGCTCCCTGTAGAGACTTGATTCCTTCTTGCCAGCAAATGGTCTATGTTGGTTCCGCTCTTCCTTGATCCCACAGAATTGCTCTCTTTAGTCCTTTATAAAACCTAGGTGGAGGCAGGCTGTAGCAGCAGCTGGCTGCCAGGAATGCCTTGATTGCAGTGTGATTCCAGCAAGGAGGAGATGTGGTGTGATTTGCTTGCCTGCTGTCAGCCCTTAACCTATTGTGTCACTGCTGGACGATTTTTCCCTTTCCTCCTCCTCCTCTTCTCCCATCACCCAGCAAGTGGCTTGGAAAACTGCACATGAGGGTTAAAAGGAAAGTAAAATGCTCTGGTGTTTTCCCCCTGGTGTA
Source organism: Orthonyx spaldingii (assembly GCA_013397795.1). NCBI lineage: Eukaryota > Metazoa > Chordata > Aves > Passeriformes > Orthonychidae > Orthonyx > Orthonyx spaldingii. Next base: position 910,632 of record VZTJ01001640.1, on the reverse strand, counting down.
AGAGGAGTCCTGTCACAACTTCCTTCACCGGCTGCTAGGTCACAGCTTACAACGCGGAACTGCTGTCTGTGGTGAAAGAAAGTTTTAAAAGTTAGCATGAGGGAATACTTCCCCAGAACCTTGGGGGATTTGGAGCCCTGGTTTCCACTGAACTAGACAAACAATGGCATTGCATCAGTTGTCTCCAGGATTTAGTAACAATAAGACATTTTGGTGCTAACCCTGCACTGCAGTAGTGGTAGAAAAACCTGGGTTTTGAACAACCAAACCTTTCCCAACTTGGCTGCTTAATCTTTCTCAATACTAAATTATTTGCATCAACTAGAGACTTATAAAGAAAATGAACAACAAGATGCTTAAAGAATACATAACTTTGGAACATCTTGCCATGTGATTTATAGAAATGCCATAAAAATGCATACATTATGCTATGCATTACAAAACCCTTTAAAACACCCACACTCAACAGGTTGTTTTTCTCCTGTATTTTCTTTTGCTGTATCTTAGTTCTAGGAATTGAGGATGGTAAATGTACAGACATAATTGGGTTTGGTCATTCTGTACTAAAACCTTTATTCATGTCCTTATGCAAAGCAGAATATGCTTTTATTCCCAACTTATTGATGCCTGCATATCTCTTATCAGCTGTGCTGAAGCTGGATGTATAAAGCACCTGGCTGTCAGCTCTGGCTGTTACCTAGAAACATCACTCAACTTTTAATGCTCTTTCACCCACCTGGTCCCTGGGTTTATGTTAAAAATCTTAACAATAACCTTTTGGGTTTATTGGGAGGCAGGGGAAAAAGCAAGCTCAAAATACGTTTGTTATACATATTTATTTTATATCAGCCTCAAACTGCTGAGACAAGAATTAGGTGGGATTTTTTTTGCAGGCTGCAGTGCCATAAATCTCTAGACTGGCTCTTGTAGTTTATCGGGGCTGAGTGGCTGTGGTGATCCTCCATAAACAACTCAGACATGTGGAAGATGAATTTTAACGAGTGTTCTCAAAGCTAAGTGCTACCTCTTGCTTCCACACCTCAAATTCACCCATTTTTTATTTTTATGTTATATCAGAGGCTGCTCTGTGCTTTTTTCCCCTCTAATTATCTACACTCAAGCTGGATTCTGTCAGACCCAGAGGAAAGGGAGCATAGCTGTGTACACAGAGGTGGGGTATCCACCTGGCCTGACTTAGGCAAGGGTTTAAACTCCCAGTCAAAACACCTGGGTTTTTAAAGAGGAGGGATTAGAAACTTGTGCCTAGGGATTTTTTCATTTGTTTTTTTCCTGCGCAAAAGACTTTTGTGTTTCATGTCCTCTCTGTAAAATGTTCAACCTTGTTCTAGGAAAGGCTCCAAAGTAAATTAGAGCAGCCTCAGGGGCTGTTTTAAATCATAGCAGCTGAGGCCTTACCCCAGCACTTCATGCTCCACCCTGTCTCTTCCACCAACACTCTCTGTAATAACCTCAGATCTTCACCTTTTCAGAGAGAGCACTCTTTGCTTTGCATCACTGGTAGGCTTTCCTAGGTAGGCTGGGAAATCATCAGATCTGGTTCACAACAAGCAAAGAGAATGAGAAACAGAGCCCACTGGCCTTGCTGGGAAGCAGACAGTCACCAGTTACTGTACTTCAGTATTCCTGTTTACATTCTGGAGCACGCAGACTGACGAAGTAGGAAAAACACAGCTAGAATAATTGCTCCTGGGTATTGTGCTTTCATTTACAAACATAACCACTCCTGAAGCTGCTGAGGACAATTTCCCTGAAGTTCCAGCATTGTGCAATTGTCCCTATGCCTTCTCTGGGGTTTCCACTTTGCTTAGCTCTGACAAATACCAGTCCCAGGCAGAGGCAGGGCAGGGAAATTGATGGATCAGTGGAATGATCCAGTACCAACAAATCCATAGTTACAAAAATAGCCAGTTATTCTTATCATTTCCTTGTTCTGACACAATTTCCTGCCCTCCTCTCATGCTGTTCTGAAGATCGCCTGGATGACAGACCTGCTTTGAAGCCTGTCACCCCCTCTGCAGAGCACCTCTCCTGTCAGGAATTGCTGTGGTGGGGAACAATGGCTGGGAGCAGGGTGAGGAGCTGTGCTGTGTTAGCAGCCTTTGATCACACCTGGCATGTGTCCAAGTGGGGCCTGCTTGTGGGCACTGCTGGGTTTTAGCATTTCTGATCATATCACACTAAAGTGTAGGAACTGTGCTTTGCTTGGTGAGTTTTATTGCCTCTCCTACAGATTTAGTCATCTCCAGCCTTCCTGGAGCAGCTCAGAAGAGGAGAGGGATGTGGGCACTAGAGATGCTCCTAAACGAGGTAGTTAGGACACGACTGCAGCAGCCAAGGGAGGAAGGTGAACGAGTTTAATTAGCAGCATTCTGCTAGTGCAGTTTATTTTGACAGAGGAGGATTAATGAGATCTCACAGCTGCAGCCCTGCTGACAGGTCTGTGTGTGATAATGTTTGGCATGGGGGTAGTGTGCAGATGGAACTGGTAACCTCCTTGGCAAGTGCAGCTGTCCTTGGCATAGGAAGCATGATGGGCTTTAACAGTTCCATCGAGATCCTAAAGGATCTATCTGCTGGTGGCTGTAAGGGTGTGTGTGACATTTGGCCTGGCTTTGCAGGCTTGTCACCTTTAGATTGTCATTCCCAAACTGAGTTTGGCTTAGTTATGGTAGTTCTCAGCTCACCTTCAGTAATTTCTGGGTCTTAATATTAAAAAAATAATTGAAATTAAAAGAATGAAGAGCCCACAGGTCAGTGGTTTGCAAAATGGACTCTTTCTATTTGCTCCTGAGATAACACTTGGAGACCATCCATAGGTGAGGCTCTAAGTAGATCTGTGGCCATGCCTATATGTAAATACTTGTTCTGATCCAGGAGCCTTAATATTGAATAACTCATTCAACATCTAGGAGTAAGTGCAAGACCAATATCCCTTAGTGTCAGTAGTTCTATGTCATTCTGATTAAACAGTGTCCTGGAAATGTGTATTACCAACAGGAACGGGATCTGCTGTGCTCCAGTTTTAGGCTATGGATTTCAGCTTAGTGAGAGTTTTGTGCTATAATGAAGTGATAAAAAAACCTCCCAAAACATTAACAGTATCAGAAATCAAAAGCAATTCGCCATTTTTCCTGATTCAAGTCAGTTGTGAGGAATGTCAAGTTTGTTTCTTAGCTATCAAGAGTTAGTAAACACAGCTGACAACTCTCCTGTGTTAAAACCTGTGTAACTTTCTTCCTTCAGCTACCTCAAATCACAATTTATGAGCAAATGCCAGTTCCAACAGACATGGTTCGAGGTAGGAAAATACCCTCTTGAATGTGCATTTTTCTAAAAATAGACATAAAAGAAAAGAATACCTTACTTGGTAGAGTCTGGAAAGGAGTAAAACTCTTTCTTACATTCACTCCCAGCCCCATGCTCTGTTCTCTAGATCCAGGACTAGGTCTGGAGCACACTACAAATCTCTAGTTTGTGTTTGTATCTTCTTCCCAGGAGGATCACTTTGTCAGAAAGCAGGGGTAAGGGTACACCAATAATTGCTTTAAAAACTCTGTACTTGAAGGAATGGGGAGAGGGTATTCAGGGGAAATTTTACAAAAATATTTAAAGACTGGGGTTTTTTTTTCATTTTTCCATCCGTGTGCTCATAACTTATTGGCAACGCTCAGACTCTCTGTAGCTTGTGAGGTGCCAGCCTCACCTATTTCAAGGACCAAATACCTCACTGCAGCTCTGGTAAGAGCACAGAGCTGGGAGCTGAAAGCTCTGGGGTCCAGTTTTCCCTTGTCAAGAAGCACAAAACCCAAACCAAAATAAGTCACTCATCATCTCTGTCCCTACCAAACACTTTGATATTACTGGAAGCATCAAAATTTCATATTTTATTCCTGACTGTCACTGATTTCCTGTCTAATCCTGAGCCAACCATCAAAAAACCCCTTTGCTTATATGAGCCTTTTTTCTGACAACACTTCTGAGATGTATGAGGATGCATTGATTAATGCTGGTAAATTCCTTGGAGATTACTGGATACAATTCCTTATTTAAATCCCTAACTACACTTTTGCTCTAGAAGTTGTCAGCTGCTCCCAGGAGCCCACAGACCCACTGCTCAGCTCTGCTCTACTCTTGGGATGAATCAGAAGCTGATTTTTCAAATGTTCTAAAAGCTCATTGTTTGCACAAGAAACAGTCCCCAGCATTGCTCCTCAATGGATTGTCAGGAAAATGACTGCATAGATTCTGAATTATAAGTTCTGTCACAAAATACAGCCTGTTTAAATGGCATTTAAAAGCTAATAATGAATCCTGAGTGGTTGAAACAATTGTCTCACATCTTTGTTTTTTCTCACCAGGTACAGCTAATAGAAATGTTGTCAGTGCTGTTCAAATGGTGAAGCTGCACACAAACACAGGCAGGGGTTTGAAAAAGAGAGGAGGAAGCTTGAGGCTGTGATGGTTTCATTTCTGTGAAGTTTAACCTCAGGTTTGCCCATGTGGCATTTCCGCAGCTCAGACAAAAAAATGGTCAGTGACATTTCAGAGAAGAGAATCCAGCCCTGAAGAATGTGTCACACATTTAACTGATAAGGTGAATCACAATGACATTAAGTGGGATTAAAAATATCTGGTTTTTTAAGGTAACCTGTTGGAACTGAAAGTGAGTAGTCAAGCCATAACTAATTACCATTACTCATTTATTAATCCCAGACTAAGGACATGCTTAAGTCTCCTAAAGTCTTGAGTGCATTTATTTGTGCAATTGCACAGAATGGCTTAAACCTTGCAGTTGGCTCAGTTTGTGTTCTGGGAATGGCTGAACACTCAAAAGACCTGGGGAGCAAGCACACCCTTGGTCCTGCTCCAAATTCTGCCTGTAAACCAGGTGCTCTGCTGAAAGGAAAATGAGCTGCAACTCAGGGACCTGTAATTCTGTGTTTTGGCGTCACCAGGTCTCTGGGACCCACCTGTCCAAAAGAAATAAAACATGACACTTAACTCTTGCAGGAGATTTCACTCTGGGGTTCTGAAAAGCCTTTCTCAGTTGCATACCTGAGGCTCACCAATGTCCCAGGCTCACAAACATCCCAAGCAATCTGTCAAGCAAAGTGCTGTAAACACGTCAGTGAAGTTAGTGGGGAACAGGTGGGTGCAAACAGAACAGCTCAAAATCGTGATAAGGGGATCTTCAAAGCTTCTGGTGGTGCTTCCAGTGAACACCTTCTGCTTCCAGGTGATATAAGAGGAGGAATTACTGACAAGCTTTTAACTTGATTGAGCTCCAAAGACTTGTTCCCAGATACACTCCCAGCGAGGTCAGGAAAAGGTGTTTTAACCTACATGGGAGGGAAATTGAGGTGAGATATACAGAAGAAATTCTTCCTGGATGAGGACCTGGCACAGGGTGCTCAGAGAAGCTGTGGATGCCCCATCCCTGGAAGTTTTCAAACCCAGTGTTGAAGTGGATGGGCATGGAGCAACTTGGTCTAGTGAGAGCTTCCCTGCCCAGGGCAGGGGGCTGGAATTAGGTGAGCTTTAAGGTTCCTTTCAATCCAAACCATTCTAGGACTGTTTTCTTCTATAGTTTGATCTCCTTGTGTCCCTGTGCCCTCATGTCTCTTCCTCACAACCCTGAAGAAGTGCTGCTGCAAACAGGCTGTGCAGAGGAGTGGGCTGGATACAAATGCTGCACTTGCTGCCTCTCTGAAAAGTCGTAGCTGAACCTGTAATTAGGAAAGGAGCTAAACCCATTATTTTCAGCAGCCTCACATTGATCCATATTGGCCAGGTTTTAGGAAAGGCTGATAAGATCATTTTTTCTTTCAGCAGTCAGAATAAAGGGTGAAAAAAATGTAGGCAAAGAAGAAAAGTTGCGATTTTTTTTTCTTTGCTGAGAAGACAGCTCTTCTTTCCCTTCTGAGAAAATGAGATATTCACACAAAAGATGAGTAGGATTTGATAACGCCAACTATGGTTCTCAATTATATATTTTCTCTTCCCTCACAGGAATTGATAATGACATCCTTAATAAAATCCAGAAGAAAAACATTTGTGTGCATGAAGAGAAGGTGTACAGTGGCTTCTTGTGAGTATGGAAAGCTAATAAGAAATCTTGTTTAGATATACACATTTAAATTTCTCATGCTGAAATGCTTCTGTTTGCTGTATTTTTAACTGTTCTTTTTTTTTTTTTTTGGACAATGTTTTACAGGGGGATTTAATTAGTGCTCATCTTTAAGTCATACTTAATGATTTACTTTTATAGTAATGCATACCTTGGCTCTTGATGACTTCACATTACATTGGATACATACATAGAATACCCTCACACTGATGTTTTGGTGACATATACAAAGTTTCTCGTTTCCTCCTCTCTTCCCCTTAGCCTGCCAGTGATGTAAAGTTCCTCACCCAAGGATCTTCCCGGTACTGTCCTCCCTTTCTTTTCTTGGTTAGCAGTGAAGTGACAAGGAGCTTGATATTCAGCGTTCTGTGGCCTTATCAGCATCCTTAATACAGTTAGATGATGCCCAAGACAAGAAAATTTCTCAAGCTAATGTTTTGCAGAGCCCGTATTTGGGTAATCCTGTAACAGTTAATCAATTTATCTCTTTATTGCCACTAAGTCGTGGCAAGCTTTTCTCATTTGAGTGGATATTAGCTATGAGAATTTAATTTCTGTATCTCTTTCTCCTGTTGCATCCAAGGAGCGCTGTTACATTTCATTTTGGCAGAGGCACACACAAGCTGCTTTCCTTTGCTACTCCAGAAATCATCAGCCACCTTTATTAGATTGCCTTGGGCATGTTTACAGTTTTTTCTCTCTTGGCTGTACCATTTGGCAAAACATGCATGTAACTGTATTCGATACACATTTTGTGGGATCACACACCTAAGAAAAGTATCTCAAAGAGTGTGTTGTTTTAGTTCTAAACTTATCTAATTATCTGAAGCTGGTATTTTTCTTGGTTTAGATGAAGGGAAGACAAAAACATTAGTGGCATAGGATTGCTTTCTTCTCTGTTTTCAGCTGAGGTCGTTGATTAGTTTTCTGTTCTCAGCCAACTTCCCCTTAGATTTTTGATTGCATGAGCTGAGTAAAACTGTCCTATTCAGCATTTAGACAAACTTTGGGAAGCTTTACGCACTTTAGGAGTTGTTGTATACTGATAACACTGTCTGCAGTAACCAATGTTGTTGTTGAGGTTGTGCTGGCACATCAGGATCTGGCCATTCAAACATGACCTTTAAGCCAGGAGGCAAAATAAAGCATTGCCAGGTTTTGGGTTTTTTTTTTTCCCTGTTGCTCTAAAATTGCTCACGTGTTCAAGCAATAATCTTCCTGATGTGTAGCTCCTTGCTCCTGAACTGATGGCTCCTGGTCCTCATTTTGTGGGTCCACATGGGACTGTGCATAGGTGTGAATTCTTCCTCTCCAGATCTTGCTGAAAAAATTGAAATAATGGCTTTTAAGTTTCCCCCACATTTTTATTCGATGCTTAGTGACTGATCCTTTGCACTGTGACAAACCCTTTCCCCATGCCCATGACAATTTCTGTTTTGCAATGGCATAACGTGGTTGCATCACCAAGTTTCACTGGATGGTGTGAGATGGGTGTCACTACGTCAGCTACGCTCGTAGAGACAAGGTGTAATTTCTGATCAGAATGATATGTGTGGAATGTAAATATGTTCCATCACCACGCTTGTCTTTCCCCATCTCGCTGCTCTGCATCTCCTGTAGTGATACCACACTCGGGGGATGTCAAACACTGCAGGTGGGAGTGGTGGCTGTGTGAGCTCCCCGGGAAGGTGGGAGACCCAGGCTGCTCCAGAAACAACCTGGCACTGAGGGTGCTTTTGGGACGCGTTTGCCTTCCCATGCTGTAGCCAACACACGAAGAAACACGCGTGGGACCACGTTTCAGCTGCAGACAGGCCAGGTAAGCTTGTCACCTTACCCAATCCTGCCTCAGTTTCCTTGCCTGGAACGCAGCTGCAGCGTTGTCAGGCACCTGGAGACGCCGCCAATAAAACGTGTTGGGAGAAGCAGCCAAGAACAAGTGTTACGTGGCAGCACTGCCGCTGTTGATTACATTTCCCTTGGCCTGTCGTCACTCCCGTAGTTTCCTTCCCAGCTCCACCCTCACCCAGGGCTCTCCAGGGCAGTGCTGCCAGTCCCCTGCCCTCTGCCACCACCATCCCCGCTGTCCCTGGGGTTTTGGGTTTGGTAGGCGGCGGGAGTTTGGTGCTTTGGTCTTGGTGTGGAGCGGGCGGGCAGGATGCAGGTCCGAGAGGGGCCGGTGATGCTCGGAGCGACACGACCCGCGCAGGGATGCCCCAGGGGGATGCCCCAGGGGGAGCGGCCGCAGCCGATGCCGGCGGGGGCGGGTTGCGGGCAGCCCCGGCGGTTCGGGGGCGGGCGGGCAGCGCAGGGAGGCGCCGGCGGCGGCACCGCCCCGGCAGGCGGGAGGGGACGGGGACGTGCGGCGGTGACAGCGGCGACAGCCACACGTGGCCGGCCGGGAGCGGCGGCGGAGCGGGTCCCCGGGAGGCGATGGGCGGCTGCGGGCGCGGCGGGCAGGTAAAGGGAGCGGGGCTGCGCCGGGAGCGCTCCGTCCGCCCCGAGCGCCGCGGCTGCTCCGGGACAGGGCGTCCCGCGGGCTCGGGGTGGGTGCTTAAGCAGTTCGGGGTGTTTTGCTTCCTTTTGTTGTTTGGTTGTTTGTTTTCTGAGGTCTGGTGGGTTTCGCCCGTTTTCTGCCAGCCCAGTCGCTCTCGCTGCTGCGCTCTTCGTGCTTCCCCAGGCAGAACTAACTTTGCCGTGGGAGGCTCGGGGTTACTTCTCTTCTTGCCGTGTGTCGCTTTAGTGATGCTGCCACCAGGGACTCGCACCTTGTGTGAATAATTCTTTTTGTTGCCGTCGATGTGAGAAAGTGATGCTGGAGAAATTCTCTCCTTCAGGCAGCTCTCACTGAGCCGATGCATCCCCGTGTGCGCTTGCTGACTGAAATTGAGTTGTTTTGGCTGTTGACTTTGACTAAATAAACAAACCACTTAACAGTAATAATAAAACAATCCCTAAACTAAAAACAAACGAAGTGGAACATTCACACAAGTGCATTGACACAGCGAAGTCGCTTTAAGGGTACCTTTGAGGGAAATGTAGACTGTAAGGCATAGTTCTTTTTTTTTTTTAAAAAAGAGCTGTTCATATGATTGTAATGAGAAATAGTGAGTTTTCATTGATATTCGCCTAGCACAACTATGGCAACTGACAAGTTTCCAGTTGGTGCCCTCAGTTTCATGACAGTCAGTTGCTCAAAAAAGCAAATGAAACCTGAATTGCTGCTACATGGCATTAAGAAAATAGAAGTTCTCACCTGAGTATCTTAGTATTAACTTACTGTGATTAAACTGTAGAATTTGTCACGTATTTTGCTGTAATTCTCAGAAGATGATACTGTTGAGTGAGTCGATTTAGCTGTCAGGATGAATGGGTGTGTTTGAGTAATAATCTTACTTGTTTGATTTCTTGCTGCTGTTCAATGCCATAATAAAATAGATTATCACAAAGCAAATAAACTTGCATGTGCTGTAACCTGAAGATGGATTCAGTATGTGTAATTTCACTTTGCTGTACCTGTGGAAAGAAAAAAATCGAAGAAAATTGTGCAGAGAGGAAATTTTCATTTTATTTCTTGAAAACTTGTGCATTGTTTTTTATAGGAGTGGTTAATTTTGTGCTGTTAAGACAAGTTTAACTTTGATTATGTTAAAGAAGGTATAGGATAGTTTGTAGATGTGTGGATTTAAGGTGTCAACTACAAACAAGGGCATTGAGGAGGGCACCGCTCTCATTGACAGGAAGGTGGGTGGCTAAACAGCCCGGGGATTCCTGTAATCATCCCCTCCTGGGACAGTGCATGAGGCTGTAACAGTGCTGGAAGTGTCATTCAAGGTAATTAGAACCATAACTGGCTCAGTTTCACTAATTTCACTGCAGGTTTTTTTCCCCCAGTGTCTTTTGCATTTGATGATATAAGCAGCTGCTTTTGGACTAACTGCACCTATTCCTTGTACGGATGATTGTTAAAATTGTACCTGCGCATGCAAGCAGAACTCCTGAGGAGAAGAGTGGTTGCACTTTGGATGTTGAAGTTCATTGGGATTTGGGTCTGCCAGTGGTGAAGCTGGAGTGGGCTTGGGACAGGGGATCAATCTCACCCCAGAAGCCTCTTGGCTGCTCCCACAGACATTTCCAGGCAATACCGAGTGTCTGCTTCTGCTCCTTTAGTCTGCACTGTGCAGATTTGCCCATCTCATCTTTAATTTTTCATACATATCTGCAGGTTGGCATGAGGCCCCACCGGTGGCTGTCAAATTCAGGCAGGATGTGTGTAACAACTTGTGCTGTCACTTTGTTGTGAGAATTTTGGGTTTTACCTATTTTGTTCACCATCATCTACATCAAGAACTCAGTATAGGGTTTTGAATTCCAGTCTCCCAAATGGGACTCTCATCACCTCTGTTTGTCTGGGGTCCCTCTGCCTGGGCACAGGGGAGAGGGAAGCTTTACCTTAACAGAGGAGAGCAAAGCATGCCAAGTATGCTCTGCATTTCCTCTGTGTTGTTTCCACCCTTGAGTGGAAAACTGCTCCCGATTTCCTCAGATTTGGAGGATTTACATTGGCACTCTTCCCACATTCCCGTTTTACTTCCACTTGCACTTACTAGATAACACGCTTGCACAGAAGCTTGTTTATAAGAAAAAGAACATTTTTCTTCAATCTATTCCTACGTAACTTAAGCAGTTAAATATTCCCTGGGTCCAAGGGACCTGCTTCTTAAGGCTTAACTGGTCTTTGCAGGATTGTGAGGATGCTGGAACCACCAGTGCCTTGAACTCTGATTTTAAATTGCGTATCAGCGTAACAGCTGATCCTGAGTGCAACTCTGTTTCCTAAGCTGTTGATGCTGTAAAATCAAATCGTAGAACCAGATGGAATATTCATATTCAGACAATTTATGTCTCTCAGTATCAAGGCGTTCTTTGTGTATTCCACTGTAATCCACATAAGATTTTCTGTGATCCATGTAAGAATTAACTCCCCATTTTCTTCTGTGTGAGGGTTCTAATGAAGATCAAGAATGAGTAGAGAAACTGGGCCAAGTCTCCCACGTTAGATCAAATGATTGATCACCTTTTTATATACCTGGCAATTTCTGCCTTGGAGAAGTTAGCTTGGGTGTAACTACAGGTTTACCAGCATAGCCATGGAGAGGGTTGGTTGCTGCGTGGGCAGATGGTTTTGGTCCAATTTAGGGATCAGTAGTAAGGAAGCCTTGTTGATGGAGACTTTGTTTCTGTTAGATGTTCTCAGTCTTCCCTGGATATTGGACATCTTGTGAGCTGCAAGGCACTCTGGACGTGCAGTCTGTCTGTCCTGCCCTGAGGACGTCACCTCCTAAGGCAAATCTGACTTTTGGCGCCCCTGTGGCCCCATGCTTTGCTGTGCCAGGGTAAACACAGGAGTATAATTGTGCTTACACTTACTCATCAAAAAGCTACTCTGGAGTGATATAAAGGAGGGTTTTGTTATAATTTAAAAAAAAAATTAGGAGTTACTGATTTTTCTTAATCAAAAAATTCAGTCCTTTAAGAAGCTACACAGCCAGAGGTAATTTTCAAACCCTTTAAACTATGCTTTCAACTTAGAAATTACTTGGTAAAATATTTGTAACGACTGTAGAAAAGAAGATGTTAATTACCTTTTCTTGAAACGTTCCTAGATGGTTTTGAACTCAGGTTGTCTTGTACTACATTATGTATTCAGACAAATCAATTATCTCAGAGGGAAAAAAAAGCCCGTAGTGTGTGCCAGTTCAGATGTTTGGATGGTGTAACATTAACCAGGTTCCTTGAATGAGCCTCTCTTTCAATTAAGAGAGGTCATTAGAGAGGAGAATGCAGAAGTGGGAACAATCTGAATGATGTGGAGTAAACAGAGAACAATTATTTATAATTTCACATAACTCAAGATGTTAAAGAGGTGAGAATAAATGAGCAAGGTTCAATGATTTTTTTTTTTTCTTAAGGTCCTTTTCAATAAAAAAGAACTATTCCATAGCTAAATCATGCTTCTGCTTCACACAAGCATAATGTATCTGTGAAACTCCTTACTCCAATATCCTCCTGTTGTTAAAGATATAAATGAATTTTAAAAGTTGTTTGGCAAATTAAAAGCGAAAAAGGACACTGGGGCTGTTAATCACAAAGATGCAGATATAAATTCGAGCTGAAGCAGCTCCTAAATCACAGATTCCTGGAAACCAGGAGATTATTTTGCAGGCAGAATCACAGTATGATTTCCTGACCTCATAGCCTTTCCCTGAGCATCTGTTTTTGGTCAGAGTTAGAGGCAGCTTATTGGGCTAAGTGGATATTTGGAGTGATGTGGTCCCCTTGTGTACCGTGTGTGATGGAAATTTGGATGTATTTTCCTGGGATCACTGCTATTTTGTCTGGAATAGTTTCAAGCAGGTGAACGTTAGATGCAACTTCAATTTTCATGCGTGGGGAAAAAACTTGAAGTAAATACTGTGCTTAATGCTGTGTTTCCTTAAGTTTTAATTACCTAGCTATTCATAAACTTAATTTTTAAAGAATACAAATGGAGTTGACCTTTTGCAGGGCTGCACTACTGTTGCAAAGCTCCACTGTGAAATAATTGGATTATTGTGGGAAAATCTGGACTATGTAATAATTCCAGTTTTGATTTCTGTTTTCTTAAATGTACGCTGCTTTTTAAAGACTTTGTTTTCTTCACATAAGCAGCCTGCTGACCTTTAGGCATTTTTTTTAACCGTTGCTTCTGATTCTTTTACTGCCTCCTGTCAAACCCAGTGTCAGGGCTGATGGGGACAAATTGTGTGTCTGTGCTTTCCCACTGACTTCAGCTGCTGCTTTCCTGAGGAAAACAGACCCTGGAGCTGGGAGTCTTCAAGACTGCCTTTGGAACTGAAGCTGGAACTCCCAGTTTGATGATGTAGGTGTCCAACCTCCCCTGCCCAGAGAGGAGCCTCGTGTGGGTAGGTTGGATGCACGCTGTGACCACCTTTGGCCTTCAAGGAGAGCCTCTTGGTGACAATTTCATGTGGTCTTTAGTTAAAACCAATGAATTTGCTTGCTTGCTCCTGGTGTTTTGGTCAGTGCATGGTGAGAGCTGGAGCACAGTGACCCCGGGGGTGACTTTTCCCCCTGCCGTGGTGGGTGCCTGTTTCACATGTATTTACACAGATGCTCCTTCACTGGCTTGTTTTCACTTTCCCACAAAAACAACTTGCTAAAATGCAAGCTAAATACTAATGTAGGTTTTGAGATCTTTGTTTGGTTTTGTTGGCCTTTTGGGATGGGGAGAAATAAAGGGAGATCTTATTCATATCCTTCCTTTCTGGGAAGTACTTGTACCCTTGGCAATTCTTCCTGTTGCCCACTGCTAGGACCTACAGATGTAGTCTGTGGAGTAAATTTTGCTTTACTGGAAACTTTAGGTTTGGGGGAATGTAATTGTTTTGGGAATTCTTGGAATTGTGTAGCTTTGCTGCCTTAAGATCAGAGATGAGAGCTAATTTAGAAGTAAAGCATTTCTGCCTTTGCCTAATGCCATAAATTAAGACACAGAAGCAACTCTGTTGTCTTTTCATGATTTATGAGTGTGCACTTCCATTCTCCTCCCAGACAGATAAGCCCTGCTCTAAAGTAAGCTTCTAGCCAGGACAGGGTATATAATCTATATTGTTGGATAATCATTTTATGGGGGTGAGTGGAAGTGAGAGGGCCATGCTAATTTATTTGAGCAGGCATTTGTCTGCATTGATGTGGAGGTGGTGATGATCAGGAGCTGTCAGCAAGGATGGGGCAGTCTCTCTCTCAGCTCACTTTGTCATGGCTGTGAAAGTTTTACTTTTTCAAGTCTGACTCATTTGGTTTTAAGTGAGGAGGGATTACAGAGCTCAGTTCTTTGAAATTTTATTGGATGCAGGTTCCCCTTGAAGTAAAATCTTATTGAACCTAATGGTTTTGACAATTTCAAATAAAAATATCCAAATGAATGAACATAACTCATCCCCTTGTCGCTGCTTCCCTGGGTTTCAAGAGGAATGTTTTTTTGCTGTCTTCCCTCATGGGAAACATCTGCAGAACCAAATGGCAGATCATTAATGCTCATTCAATAGCAGGCTTTGTTCCCAGTTTCTTCTGCTTGGAAACAATTAACTGGAGAGTTTTGTTTTGTCTTGTTTTTCTTTTTGAATGCAAACATCTAATTCCAGTTATATATTCTAGTGGATTTTGTAGAAGTTCTGCTATTTGGAATTGCTTGTAATTGTAACCTACCCAAATTCAGATAGTGGGAATGGTGCTGTTGTGGTTGGGCTGTGATTTTAATGTATTTTCTTGTATAAATTGCTGAATTTTGTTCAGCTCTGTAAAACTGTAAGATACAAATCTCATTACAAGCATTTGTGTTCAGTTCAGGAAGGCTTCTGGTTCCTCACGTTCACCAAATGCTTCATAGTAACATTTAGCAAAAAATCTGTCTGGCCTTTGATAGTAAGCAAATGAAAACTGAAGTAGATCAAGCATTCACCTACTTGGGTGTAAAAGGTGTTTGAACCAGAAAACCTCCAGATCTGTTTAACTGACTGTGAGCAGTTTGTATTTCAAGACATTTGCCAGATTGGTGACTCCTGTCCATATCTGCTAGACAGGGGAACAGAAATGTGAATAACTCTTAAACACATTAAAAAAACCCCATTACTACATCTTTAAAGGGTTTATTGACACCTGTTGAAAAGTTCTGGTTTTAAGTTTTATGTGATTTTAATCCATGAGCCAAACCAGGAAATTGTATAATTATGACAGCTGAATTAAAATACCTTTTAGTCAGTATTTACCAGAACTAAACATCCATGATTAATAAACTCAGTGTTTTGTTGGTTAATTAAGGCCTAAATAGTCATAATTTGTGCACTTAACATTTATTTTGAGAATGTGTGAATGGGGCATGATAATGACAAGTGGTCAACTTGATCTGTTCTAAACTATCCTGCCTGGAGCTATGTGTGCATGAAAGGAGGATTAAAAACAAAAAACCCCCACTGTGGTAGCAGTGTACCAAGGAGCAGCCAGTGTGGTTGGGCAGTGAGCAAGAGCTGTAAATATGCTTAAGGGAAGGTATTTAAAGTTTAGCAAACTACCCCACCCTGCCTAGGGCAAATTTGCCCTAGATGAATCAGCGCCAAATAGTTTTTTAAGAACTGCATGATGTGTCTGCAGGTTTTCACAGAGCAGGTTTGTCAGACAGAATCACAGAAAAACTGAAAGTGAATTTTAAGTTGCTTCATCGGGTGTCATCTTAGCACAGCAATGCCAATATTCCTGCTTTGTGGAGCTTTTCTGATTGGATCACTTCCAGGAACCAGAATTAACAAAACCAGGCTTTGCTATAGTTGAGGTTCTCTGACCTTCTGCAGGTAGAATCCTGAACAAGTCACTTATTATTCACCCTGGCAGAGTCTTCTGATATTTCAATTTGTGACCCTTTTATTCAAACTTAACATAGCTATTGGAATCATAGTTTGTGGTTTTCTTATGATAATGCCAGTATTTAGGGACTTCAGCTCTAGCAAAGCAAAGCCCCAGTGTTAAGGCTTTGGAAGTGCCAAAGTGTAATTGCCAATGCACATGAGTTAAATTTACCAACTGTACCTGATCTTTTCAGTGTGAAAATAGTGCTGCAACAGAACCTGGGACATGGTGCATATTTCTTGTGCCAGGAGGCTGAAAACTCAGATGGTGAATGGAAAGAGAAACCTCAAAGCTGGCTCTTTCCTTTGAAAAATGACTGGCATTTAGAGATGTGTGCTGGCATATGTTCAGTCTTTACAGTTGGAGAAAAAAAGGAAGCTTAAAGGACTTAAAGGAGTCTTTAGGTTTGTACTGCCATTTGTGTGCTGAACACTTTGCTGTCATGACTTCAGGGGGTCAATGTGACTGGTTTAAGCTGGATGCATTGGCTTCTTCATATTTAAAGTACTAAATTATTGTCCAGGGTGAGACCCTCAAACACTTGACTTCACCAAGAGATTGCTAAGGGCTTTCTCTGTCTGTGGGTTTCCAGCTTTCTCAGGGTGATGCACAACTCCAGATATTTAAGTGCTGTTATTTTCTGTAGGGAGACTTGTGGCTTTTGTAGAAACTCAGGGCTGTTCTTGGTGCGATCCCCTCAATCAGTGCTGTGCTGCAACACACCAACCTCTCTTTTCTTTAGGGTTCCTCAGCCTCCTGCCTTTGGGAATTAAAAGACTGCAAAAACACTGGTTCACTTTGTCTACAGATACACCCAAGTCGTGTGGAGATGTTAAATGTGAGAGGACATTTAGTCATGCAGGTCAACCCAGATTCAAATAATCTCAACTCTCCCACGTGCCCAGCTCTCATGGTGAGCTCTGAGCCTGGCTTGTGCTGTGTTGGTGTTGGGAAGAGGAACACGCTGTAGTAAGGAGGAAAAAAAAAAGGCAAACCAGCAGGTTTTTGTCCTGTTCAAGTTGTCATCAGGCCATTTTTATGAATCAAAGTGTTCTGTTTAGGTTATTTTGGTAAATTGTTAAATAAAGAATCACACAGAGCTTTTAATAGATCTTTCCTCTGTAGTCACTGAATTTTGATAAGAAGTGTGACAGTAATAGTGGTTATTTAGGGAGCAATGCTGGCACATTCACAAGTAATTTGCATATAGTCACAAGCTTCTTTTATTGAAATATATGGTTTAAGTGCTAGTAAAAGGCACGGGTTGATTTGGCATCCAGTGGAAATGAGTCTCCGATTTCCTTCCTAGGTTTGTTTTCCCTGAGAGTTATGGAAAAGGAGGATCTATTTCTGTGCACCTCTTGTTATAAAAATAAACCTTTTGTTATGAGGGAGGTGAGCAGGGGCTTGAAGGAGAGAGTGAGGAGGAAGGAGGCAGCAGTGCTGGATTCCCAGTGGAGCTCCTCCGGTGGGAACCAGCTCCTTCAGCCTGTGTGTGCCTGCCTCTGTCCTGGTCTTGTGTCCCTCATGAGAACCCTGATAAACCTCAGTTATTTTAGAGCTCTTTTTGTCTCATTCTTACTCTGCTTGTACCTACACCTCTCTTTCCCTTTGCTGCTCATCAGCTTTCCCTCTCCCCCTGCTCCTCGAGGTGCCCAGGTACCACCATACCCAGGGACCATCTGATGGGACTGACAACAACAAGACACATTATGAAACAGAAATAGCCAATGGGAAAACGTATCCCAGTTGCTGGTGTGATCTCAGCAGTCAGCACAGTGCCTTCCAGGAGCAGGATCCATCCCTCCAGGATCTTTTTTGGTGTCTGATTGAAGGTGCACATCATCGCTGCAGGATGTGCATAGGTGTCCCTGGAGAGTTCTGCTGCTCAGCAGGTGTGTTTGCACTGTAAAGATCGTATTTGATTGTCCCATTCTGGTACAATCCCATGAATGGGACTGAAAAGTTTGGAAGGGCCTTCTGGCCTGCGCAGGTAAAATGGCAAGCCGCAATATTTTGAAGGAAGCTGAAAGAGTGGAAGGAACTTGTGAAATATGTTTGTAAAAATACACCCAAACACTTCCTCCTTCATTTCCTCTATACATACTCATCCTTTTTCTTCTGTTTTTGAAAAGACAGAAGCAAAATGAAAGCAATCCTTTCATAAGCTGGAGGCAGGTGCAGGGTATTTTCTCAGTAACTTTCACTATCAGATGCTATTTTAAGATGCTTGTAGCAGCTGGTCGTTCTCTTACTTCTCGCAGTTACTGTCTGCTCATAAATGTTGAGAAAAAAGCCCTCCAGATTGTGCAAAGGAGCCTCTAAGGAGTTAAAGTGTCCCTGTTCCTCTCTTGTGTGCTAAGTGGAGGCGGATGTGTGCTTATTTCATGTGTTTGTGAAAGATGAAACTCATCACGTTTCAGACAATTAAAATTCAAAAAGTCAAGCATGGGATCTAAAAGCCCAGAGTCTAAAAACCTGGATATCTGTTGGAAAAAAAACCCAACAAACCAACCCCAAAACAGCAAACTCCAAACCTAAAATAGAAAGTATTACTTTTGATGCCTTTGTGATCTGCGTGTAACAAACAGGCTTTTCTTTAAGCTTTGTATTTACCCTGGATGTTACCTGTGATCTTTTGCAGGGACTGTACATTTCTTTCACCCCACATGGAGAAAATAAGGCTGGTTTCTTTTGGTTATCTTGTTTCAATTGAAGCATGTAAAATTGAAGCTCTTGTACTAATTTGGCTGACAGCAACAGGTCAAGTCTCTGTTTTATTTTATACCTTTAAGTTGAGCATCCGGTTAGGCTCTGCAAATGAATCTGTTACAGCAGAGCAACAGAAG
Source organism: Orthonyx spaldingii (assembly GCA_013397795.1). Taxonomy (NCBI): domain Eukaryota; kingdom Metazoa; phylum Chordata; class Aves; order Passeriformes; family Orthonychidae; genus Orthonyx; species Orthonyx spaldingii. The sequence continues at coordinate 892,170 of VZTJ01001640.1, read as the reverse complement.
AGCAGGATCTGCATCCACAGGCTGGTATCATTTGAAGCCCTGCAGGGAAGCTTAAGCTCAGTGGGAAGATTTGGAAGCTGGCCAAGCCATGACCCTGCTTTAGCAGCAAATCACCTGTGCAGTGAAGACTTTACCTGCACTGCATCAGTGCACTCCCTGTGATGCTTGTTAGTGCTAAAAATAATTCTTAACACTGATTTCCCCAGGGTAATTAGCCTGTGCAGAATCAGATTGAGATTAGACTTTTTTTCTGGTGCTTTATCAAATTTAAGTCCAGGTATTTGCCATATGCTGCAGGGAGAAAAGGCTGTCTCAGTGTCTCCATATTGAGCTGGATGGAATTCAGTGTCCCTTGCTGCCTTCTGGGATCACACCCAGGGAGGAATGGCCTCAGGCCCACCCACCACAGCCTTTCCCTTTGGACTTGTTTTTTTCTGCAAAGGAAGCACAATGCTTGCTTGAAGGTGTTGATGATCCAAGGAACATCCTGCTCCTGCTAAGGTACTCACTTTTCTTTTAAATATCATACACGAGTGTAACTGGTGCTGGGTTTGGAACACTCCAGGGCGAACTGGTAATGATGAACAAAGGGTTACTTTATTTGGATGATATTCTCTTATCTCTGTGGCTGTTGGTGCTTAGCAAAAAGCCTTTCCGGATAAGGTACTGAAATAAGCCATTGCAAAGAAGGAAGTGTTGGTTTCTTTAGAAAAAGTCATTCAATTCTTAGTAATGGTTTGTGTTTGGCTGCATTTGAGCTACAGTGACATTAAAAACCTGGGGTACTTGTTATGTTCTGTTATAGAAATAACCACCCAGCAGATACAGTGGTTGTTCAGCCAGCAGAGAGATATTTCCTTGTTATTTTCCTTTTTCTGCCAGGGAGGAATGGTTTCATTTATGGCTTCCAGAGCCAGAAGACTCAATTTATAGCAAAAAGAGAAAAGAAAAATGTGAAAAAAAAGACCTGTCCCATATCCCCCTGCTCCCTTATTACCTTCTTGTCAGCCTTGTTTCACAGTGCACTGAATTCAGAAATTGTAAACCTAAGGAGGTTGTACTCATATTAGAAGTTTCCATAGCCAAATACTGTGTTGCATAACAGAAATGTAATTAGCTTGTCGTGTAATTTGTACAATGTCTCATGCGTTAGATTTTAAGTCAGTGAAAAGAAAAATGTGACAGAGATTGGGGTGAATATCCTATGCCAGAACAGCCAGAATCAATAGAGGTTTTACACTGGGGGAGTTCCATTAGTTCCTTCCAGTCTGAACCTATGTTAATAGGCATTCAGGTGAGGAGCATCTCCCTGCCAGCCTCTAATGCATGTGTTAGTAATTTCAGCTGGGGTGGATTTCAGTGTTTATTAGTGTTTAGTTGTAGCTGAAAACACAGTGAGTGAATTCAGCCTTAGAGGTGGCTGGCATGCACACTGACCCAAAGTTTTCACCTCCTTTGGATAAACAAATGAGTACAAGGATTAATAGATTTATGGGAGCTGTAATAGTGGTGGCATGGTGCTCAGTTGTGTTTCTGTCACCTTGGCTGACTTTAAGGATGACACTTTAAAAGTATTAACAGGGAGCATCTTCAGTGAGCACTGTGCACTTTGGGTGTGCAGGGAATGGTTCCATAGTGAAGAAAGACAATTTATTCCATAATTTCCAGTGTGTAAATCAGTTTGGGTTTGTTCATTTTATTTGTTTGGTTGTATTGGGTGCTTGTATAATGTTTTCAGAGTGTCTTGCAATGTTTCTCACTTGTGGCTTTGCTGGCTTCCTGTCAAGACAGTAAGTGAAGTAGAATTGTAGGATTATTTCTCTAGGCCTTCAATGACATTTGAAATATCTCGTAGAGCCACCTGGTAGAACATCTAAAAGAATCATTTAGCTCTTAATATTATATGAATTTGAGGGAGTACATATGGAATGTTTTACTGAAAGAAACCAAAGCACATTAAAAAAAAAATCTAAAAAATCCCAAGGACCTTAATTAGAAGATATTTAAGGGAGGATAAAATGTGAGAAATATTTGTTCAATCATAATGAGCTGTGACCAACTCTTCTGTCACTAATGCTTTCTTGTCCCTATTGCCCCCAAAAGAGGAGGAGATGGCAAAATAAAAGGATATCATAAAAATGACAGGTGCAATCAAAAGCAGTCTCTCTGAAGGAAGAGATTAAAGTATATGGGTTCTTCTGAGCATTTGAGATTTGGCAGTGTATTAAAGAAAAGGCTGAAGAAGGTAGTCTGAAAACATTATTTTTTCCTTGTTATATAAGAACAAGGAGCCATTTAATTAAATCAAAAACAACAGAGTTAAATTGATAACAGGAAATGTTTCTCTTTGAATGGTTTCTGTTTGCAGATTTTTGCTACAATGTGCCATTGAAAGGGGAAGAATAAAAAGACCAAGCTTAGACCAAGAATTTGGCAAAGTATGTTTTTTCCCTGTGGTTGCTTAGGGAATATTTGGCGATACAGTTGGCCATGAACTTCTGAGGCTGAGGAAGGAAGAGGGAAAACTTCTGGTCTGTGGAGGATAAGGACCACGTGAACAGCATGTTGGTACCAAGAACACACTTTCTACACGCAAGGGAGAATTTCTCTCGCCTCAAAATGGAGTGTTTCTATTGATGTTGTTGAGTATGGAAGAGAAAAGCAGAGAAGACTGATGTAGGAAGAAGGAGGAGTTGTATGTGTCAATATGTGCTGGCCTGGCAAGGGGTACCCCAGCAATCCTGGCACCCCTGGCTCCAGGATCCAGGCAGGGGAGGAAGGTGGTCTCCATTCCCAATCTTCCAGTGACTTCCCTAGGGAACGTTTCTGGTTGTGGTGGTGATCTGTGTGTCACCTACTTGAACTGAGGAAGTGAAAAAAGGGCCATCAGCAGATGGCTGATGTCAGAGTGCATTTGCCCATCAGTCTGTATTTATTTACCCTTTTCATTTGTTCAATCATATTGTGTATTTGTTGTTAATTGTGTATCACAGCCATCATTTCCGTTAGTTTATTTTGTAAATTCAATACTTATATAAGAGAAGTTGCAGCTGCAGCAGGAATGTGGGTGTAAAGGCAGAGTATGGCCAAATTTCTAGGCAATCCAGTGACCAGGGATGGGCTTATTTCTTCTGTGGCCTCAGTTCAGGCAACCTGCTGCTCCCTGTGCAGCAAATATCACTGGTGTGTTGCTCCAGTCCTGGAGCTGTGAGGTGGCAGCTCAGTGGAGCCATCTCTGCTGTCTTGACAAAACCTGGAAAGTTTTCTCCAACTGTTTTTCCTTTTTTTAAAAATTTTTTAAATGTTTAATTCCACTGTGTTCCTGCCAGGCTTGAGGAGAGCTCTGCTTACTCTGAGTTAAGTGCAGATGGGTCTCAGAGACACAGTGTGGTCCCTTCACCATCCTTTCTGAGTGGGCATTTCTAATCAGCAACTGAGGCAATGTAACTGGGAAAAAGAACATTTGACTTGGGGAAAGCAACTGGAAAAACCTACAGGAACAAGCCTGCTCCTTGGTAACAAAACCTCAGAGCAAACAAAATAAAAACAACGGCAGTGGGTCCTCGAAGTGAGAGGGGTGGAGAATAACAGGAAAGGAATAGGAAGCAGTAAGTGCCTTGGGAAGTGGATGCTGTGCTGGGCTCTGCCTTTATTTGCAGCATCTTGGCTCCAGCAGGTTTCAGTACAAGTAGGCGAGCAATGCAGAGAGCACTAGAAGATGAGTTGTTTAAACAACTCCCAACAGTGTGTTTCATAATGTCTTGTGGAAATGTGTTTAGCCTAATAACTTCTGTTGCTGGCACGTGATGTAATGCTGCCAGGGAGGCCTGGGGCTGCCTTGTCAAGATTTTATGGAAAGAGAGAAGAGCCTAAGTGAAAGCTCTCAGCTGATGTGAGCAAATCCAGCTCTGTCTTGTGAGCTTGTGCAAGACATCGGGTGCTGCTCCAGCACGGGCATCCCTCCATCCCCAGTCAAATTGGGTTGGCAGCTATTTCTTTTCTCTTCCCTCTGTTCATCTTGTGCTTCAGCCTGAATTCAATGAGAAAGACCCACCATGCCTTTGTGTACATTGAATTCTCCTCTGTGAGGTTCAGAAAATTGGTTTATTTCTTAGTGGCGCTGTAAGGGAAAATGCCAAATTCAGTTTGTCCATGTGCACTTTGATACTGTGGCTTTGTTAAGCTGGTACATCTACACTAATACACCTTCCTGTTAGGGCAAAACCTGTTATTGTCTTGTGAATGCAGGCAGTGCCATTAAGCTTATTAACTTTTTGTATGGAATACAACAATGCTGATATTATTTATTTGCCAGTATAAATGGGGGAGGGGTGGGTTGTGTAGCTTTAGTTACATAATAATGCAGTTAGAGAATTTTTGTAGATTCCTGAACACTCTGCAAGTGTGGTGAGGTTAGTCATAAAGTTATTTAAATAAGTTATTAAGTAACTGGTTATACAGCCTCATTCAAATTAATGAATGCAAGAGTAGATTTCTTTGAAAGCAGGCAGTAATTTCTCTGTGTGGATTAATCCAACAATTGTATTTCTGTTGCCTGTCCTGGCGTTTTTCCTAATAATCAGGAGAACAGTGGGAAGTAATTTTTTGTCAGCTGTGTAACAGTTAGAAGATAAATATGCTGTGAGTTTTGGAAGCAGCCATCATGTAGTTAATGGGTGTATATTTCTGAAGATATGGGTATGTACTGTAACCTCTGTGTGTGTGACTGTAAAGGAGTAAATCTGCAGGTTTCACCAGCTTTACTGAGTTTTGATAATTTGACCACCTCTTTTCACAGAATAAGGATGATTACTCAGCTGTTAACCACAGGAGAGTCTGTCTGTGAGGATATTCCTGTGCACAGAGGTGACCCTGCTCCCCTACCATGCACACACAGTGAGTGTTTTTGTTTGAGCTCTTTTATTCCTGGCCCTTCCAGCTGTGTAAATGCTCACTATGAATCAATTCAAAGGTGAGTCCACCAGTAGGTGTTCAAAAGTGATCCACCCATCCATTTTTATATTATTTTTCTCCCAATTGCCTACTTTACAAATAAAAAGAATTCTGCAGTTTTCACTAACAGTGGGTTAATGTAGGGGAGTGTTTTGGGGTCTTCTTTTTCAATGTGCCCTGTTCAGCCTCAGCTGCTTAGTTTGTGGAGCTGTTTTTCATATGTGCCAACAACACATCCTGTAAGAATCCATGTAGCCTTGGAAATACTCAACAAAGCCCTACATGGCCTGTGAAAGTGGCAGCAGAAATGTCAGTGCCAGCTTTGCCAGCATGTTTCGTGTGCTTGCATTGTCATGGTTGGACTCCCATCAGCAAGGTTTGTACAGAAAGAGTTTTAAATTGGATAAATCTCAAGTTTTCGCAAACCAGGACTTGACAGAAGAAGAAATACAATGTCCCCTCTTAGCAATCATGGAGTAGTGGGCAGACATTGCGTTTTTGTGTAGGAATAAATACTTGCTCTGGCTGTTTTCCTCCTAAATAATCAAACCTACCCACCAGATTGTATTTGGAAGCACTTACTAATGTGACATGCTCTGTTTTAACCGTTCAGAGAAATGACTGAAAGTTTTAAGATGAGACAACATGAATCATAGTCTTGAGCGGCTGTTCACTTTTGTGATTGACTTGCCTTCTTCCTACGTTCCTTTTAGTCACCCTGGGAATCGCTGAAGCTGTTCTGTGCAGGAGGCATTGCTGAGATTCCCCTTGCAGCAATGGACTTGGATAAACAATCCGTATGGGGATCCTTGAAACAGAAAACCCGACCATTCCTGCAAAACCTGAGCGTGAGGAAGACGAAGAAGAGGCCTGGCAAAATGCTGGAGAGGAAAGGCCACTCCCTGGACCGCTGTCTCAGTGTATCAGTGCCTGACATGCTGGGGGTGGAGACTCTCATGGAAGAAGAAGAAGAAGAAACCACTTACTCAACTACTCAGGTGTTGTCAAGCTGCTCCCCCAAGAGCTTTTCCAGGTCTGTGGTGTCGCTGAAGAGCAGAAACGCTTCGGTGAAGGCGGTGGGAGAGGACTGGCTGTGGGCATCACAGCAGGGGACACGGACGGAGGTGACAGTCACCGCCCCGGACACACAGGCTGTGGGCATTCACCTGATGTCCTCCCGAGGAGCTGAGGCTGTGGGCAGCCCTGTGTCCCAGGGGAAGAGGAGGTGCAGCGAGGATCTCTTTGAGCTGCTGCAGAGCTCCCGCCTGAGCGCCGCGCTGAGCGACGAGGGGACAGAGGTGGGTGCTCCAGCATCAGTGAGGTTCAGAAGCACCTCCTGTGCTTCTGCTTAATTGCCTGGGTTATAAAGGGATGGGGGATCCAACCCTGGACAGGGGTTGGAAGGAGATGGGCTTTAAGATCCTTTCCCACCCGAACCGTTCTGTGAGGAGAGGGCTCTCTGTTCAAGGAGATGGTGGGGAATAAAAATAAGCCTGAACTTGACATGATAGACACATTATTGAAGACTAATTCAACTATCCTTCCTGTCAGTCTGGGACTGCAAATAACCCTGCTCCAGTTTTTTATTCCTTTTATTATTCTTCTATTATTTGTAATGATACTTCAGATTTTTCAGATTTGTCGGAATTGCTTGCTCAAATCAAAAGTTGTTGCAGTCCTCAGAACTCTGAAATGAGGTGCTGATAGATTGTTTTTTAGTTATTATAGTTTACCAGGATTGCTACGTAGGAAAATCAATTTGCCATCCACCCACTCAAGACTCTGATGAGAGCAATAAGTGAAAGATGGCTGTGAGCGAGGGGAACTCTGCCTGTACCTGGAATTAACCAAAACAAGCACGTGATGGAGAACAGAACACGTAGCATCACTCTCAGGACTGTTCTTTGGGGTTTTGTGACTTAAGGAGGTGAAAAACCAGAATGTTTGCTGTGCACTCCCTGTCTTGTCCCCCTTTCCCTCCCCCCTGCCTCTGTGGTCAGTATTTGTGTCTGGACATAATGTCCCATGCAGAGGGGTGTCAGAGACCAATACTGACATGAATCTAATTCCTGCCTGGCCTGAGCAAATTGGGAATCCTGAGGAGTTGCACGATGGCTTCATTGTATAGACAGCAGGTGCAGACTGGGGCTGCATGAAACACTTCAGGCAAAATTTGTTTTATTTATATTGTGTGGAAGTATGTCTCCTCCTGTTGAGTTTCACTGGGAAGGTTACATTTTGAGCTTTCTGAGGCCTGTGTCTCATTACCTGATTGTTGCAGTTGTGGGAGCTGCCTCTGTAGTTATCTAAGATGCAAAAATGGGAACCTGACGTCTTGGTTTCAAGTCCTCCGATGGTATTGGGGATTTCACAGGTTAATTGGTATTTAACTGCACCTTCAAAAGGATCATTAGAGCTGATGTGGGGAAAACGGTCCTTTCTGATCTGAAGTGCTTGTTTTGCATCTCAAAGGACTGTGTATTCCTACCAAATCGGTGTTGGCTCCCAGTCTGTTGTGATGCAAAGTGTCAGACTGACCACCACTTGGGTTTAGTGTCGCTCAGTTGTTCACCACTTGGTTTGATCTTGCTGGAGTGTTCATTATTTTGAGGGGTACTTAAGAAAAACGACTGACATTGTGTAGTGCTTTGTTTCTGTGCTCTAACTTTTGAGCAAAGTTGTAGCACCTCACTCAGTATATGGTAAATATACGGACTCTCATTATTTTGGAAGTTTTTCCAGGTTGTTTTAATGACAGCAGCAGTTTTTTCCTGCTGTTGTATGCCAGAAACCCTAATCTAAAATCAACCACAGCACACCAAAGTTAATACTTAAGTCCTGTTTTGATTTTGGGCAAACTGAGTGTTCTAGGAGAACGAAGTACCTGTGTAGTGATGAAATAGCTTAACCTCAAGTCAAGTTTCCTATCCAGATGCACAATCTGAGTCTGGTTGATTTTATGCAGCACTTATATCTTTCCCTAAATGTGTATTTCTGCATTTCTACCGTGTGTAAACAATTTTGCACTTACTTCCATGACACATCATCTCGCTGTGTGAATATGCTTCCTTACTGTAATCTGCCTCCAGTGCAACTTATAAAGATTTTTTTTCCTCAAAAATAATAGGAGAGAGTGAAGCAAAGGAAAGCAGAAATGAATAAGGAATATTGAGCAAATTTAATTATATTGAATCTGGTGAAAAACCAGATTCAATACTGGAAGGTGTCCATGGCAGGGAGGTTGGAACGGAATGATCTTTAAGGTCCCTTCCAACCCAAACCTCAATATTCTATGACAACTTCAATATTCAGCTTCGTTTGTACTTAATTGAACAGCTCCAGGATTTATGCTGTGTGTGCCTGGGATGGGAACAATTTGTTACAGAGGTTTTTGGTCTCTGAATGCTGGGTGGGGTTGCTGAGAGGAGCACGCACGACAAGAGTTCGCATTGTTCTTGTGTGAGCATCACTCCCTGCCCAGGGAGGTAAATCAGGAGGGCAGATCCCTGGAACAAAACAAACTAAAAAAAGCAAAATTGTAGGTTGAGCTTATCTTCCTCCTGAATTGCTTGTCACATGCCACCTACTCGTTTCCTGGTTGTCTTTGGCCACCTGATATCGTGAGATTCTCTCGGAGCCCCGCGGGTGAGATCAGCGTGGTTTTCACATTTGTCTGAACTCTCAGTGCAGAGCTGTGGTGCTCAGCACATAGCATCTTCACCAAAGGCTCTGTCCACAGGTATCATTTTTGCATTTGTCGAGAGATTTGCTTTCTGTTCTCCATTGCACCCAGCTGGGCAAGTCTGAAGAAGCAAGTGAAGTTGCATTGAATCCCCCCCTGCTTGATCCAGGCTATAAAGGGTTCCTGTAACGACATTTTTTTTTGCCATTGGGTTTTGTCCATGGCCACGTGTCATTGCTGAAGTGCTCTGACACCTCTTTATCTCCTTGCCAACACTTCGCAGTGAGTCAGTGGCAACCCAAAGCTTTGTCCTGTTGCAGATGTACTCAGTGCCCTTGTGTTTTGAATCATTCTTCTGCAGAAAACAAGGGGAAGCAGAGGTGGTAAAGCTTGTCAAGAAGAACTTTCAATTTATGTGTATTCATACATCTGCTCTCGTTTGATTTGTTTTCATGCAGATACATTTGGGGCTGTGACCCCCTTGGATGTGCCCACTTTTGTTGAAAGTTGAGAAGTGTCACCGTGGTTCAATAAAAATCAAGATTTCAGGACCACATTTTCACCAAAACTTTTATCTGTATACAGTGAACTCATTGCAGTTAGCTACCTAGAATAATAGTAATTTACATTATGTGGAGCTAAAATGAAAAAATCAAGCTTTTCTAGTTAAAATTATAATTGTTCAGTATCTGTGGAGGTAATGTAAGTAAACAAAAAGCAGAATAAAGAGAAACTCATAATTTTGACAGTAATTTTTTTTGGTTGTAAATGATATCAAGCTAGCCAAGACAGTACTTTAAAAATTATTATAATTTCAATTCAGTTCTTTGATCTCGTGTTTGTGCCATGTAAAACAAGCTGTAAAGAGAAACCATTACCAGTGCCAATGATGGTGCCTGAAGGAGATTCCTGTGAAGCCAGAGACTCCAAGAAACACTAAGTTTAATGCACACAAGTGAGATTTTATGCATACTAGTCAGAAAATTCAAAGTTAGGGTTCCCCTAGCAGCTGTAACTCAGCTCCGTTGTGTGAGAAAATTCTTCTGCTGCTCTTTATGATGATAATTTTTCCACTTTTAATGTGTTTTTGCAAGGTGGCCAAGTTATGATTACTGTGGGAACCATAAAGTTAGATTTTGTCTGTCATGCAAGAGAAATTTTACTTGCAATGCTGGATTACTGAAGTTCCTGATATACATTATATGTATTAGCGGGAGGAGGAGGAAAAGAACGACACAAAGGGTATTTATGTTTATTTCAGCATGTCAGTACAGCTAAGATTTATGTACTTTGGTGCAGGAGCTGGTTCACTTTTAATGTTTCTGCAGTGCTCCACACAATGCTGCTCTCCTCTGAGAGGTGTGGATGTTACCACACTGCAGATGAAAACACTTTCACATGAGGATCGAATTCCACCTTGTGTGCATTTCTGCAGACCGAGATTATCCTCGGCATAAATCTTTGTGTTTGAATGGGCTGTGAGTGCCCTGCGTTAGACCAGAAGGGCTGCCCAGGCACGTAGATCCTCTTCAGCTTAAGTGATGATCGTGGGCTGTCATAGCAGCCAGGAGAGCAGCAGAGGTGTCTTGACTGATGAATCCCTTCAGACAGACTCGTAGCCTCAAGTTTTTGGATGAGTCAGTCTTTAGGAAGAAATGTTTGACTTCCTCTCCTGTGCTGGGCACTAGATAAAAATCCTTTGGATCTTCCAGTTACTGCAGGAAGGTGGAGGAAGTACATGTTCATTGTATTTTTTTTTTTCTCTTTTGTCGTGGTTTAACCCACCAGGCAGCTAAATATGTCACAGCTTCTCTTTTACTCCCTGCTCAGTGGGAGCCATCACATGCAGGAGACAATCGGGGTAAAAGGTAACATTTGTGCATTGAGATAAAGACAGGAAAGGACAGAAAAGGAAGAGGTAATTATTTTAATAATATTTTATGTATTGTAATATAAACATATTAAAGCATAAAATTCTAAAAATTTAATTATATTAATAATATATTTTATGTAATATTTTAAAAGAATGAATATTTTAATAAAAATGATACAACAGTTAAAATATTCAAAACAGGTGATGCTCAGTGCAATTGTTTATCACCTGCTGACTGATACCCAGCCAGTTCCCAAGCAGTGGGACAGTCCCTGTCCAGCAGCAACTGAAAACATCAGTGTGTTATCAACATTGTTCTCACCCTAAATCCAAAACAGAACACTAGGAACCAGCTACTAGTACCAACTCCTAAGAAGAAAATTAACTCTTATCCAAAACCAGGACACCTTTCCCTTTGACCATTTCTTTTTCACTTTTGTCCCGAGCAATTTTTTTTTTAAACCCAAGCCAAACAAAAAAAAACCCCAAACAACCCAAACACCAAACCAAGTTAAAAAAAAAACTATTAAAAAAAACTTTAACTGAAACTTGCTTTTTGGGTGATGAAGGAGAAGTGGTCAAGTGAGAGCAGGCGGCTGCCAGACACAACAACCTTCAGACATCAGGAGAGTTTGTGATAAGGACCTTCACTACCCACTGCTGGGGAGGAGAAGAAATTTATTCCTAGCTGGAAGCAGGCACTTATTTTCCTGGATAAAACTCAAGAGACTAAGTGCAGTTACTGTAAAACAGGAAAAAGAAATGTGTATTTAAATTATCTATAAGGAAAAATAAGAGCATTTCACTCATTACACGTATGTAGGAGTAATTTCTTGACTGATACTAAGAGCATTTTGTTTCCTGTATTGTTGTCTAATTCATTATGTCTTTTGTTTTATAGTACTCATGTGGAGAAATGGATTTTGACTCTTCCCTATCATCTCAAAATTTTGATGACCAAATGGTAAGTCCTGTAATTTTGAAACTTGATCAGAAGCACAATTTATTTTAGCTTTAGGTTCTTTGCTTCTGACAAATTTAAAAACTCATCAGGTGAAGAAGCCATCTAGAGACTTGCCCAGTGTGTTGGGAGTTTTTTTGTTTGTTTATGGGGATTTTATGTGTTTAGTGATGGTTTTGTGTTTTTGTTGTTTGGGTTTTTAGTAGTTGAAAGTGGTTGCTAATGTTTACAAAGTAGACCCAAAAATTCAGGATTTTTTTGAAGTACTCCGTTGTATCTATATTGTACTGGTCACTGATGAAAGCATCAGCATAAATACTCAAGTACCAGTGTAGGAACAAACTGGATTCAAGTGAATACAGCAAATAACACAGCTGTAGGCTTTGAGAGACACCAACATCAGTTTTAGGGCAGTGTGAAAAGGCACTGGCAGTTCTGACGTTATTCTCATGTAAAGCATGTTTGCCTTGTGGATGAACGTCTCTACCTTTGCCCTCTGATAACCTCTCAAGTGCTGTCCAGAGCTGTTTTCACTGCGTGTTCCAGCAGGGGGATAATGCTGAGGTGTGTAACCCTGGCAGCACCTCTGATGAGCAAAAATCCTCTTGAGTTTACTTCTGCTAAACCTCACAGCCAGCACTGCCTGCCACTGGGCTTCTCTCTTTTGGAACTGCATAAAGAAATGCTGTTCTCTCCTCTCAGTAGCTGTTCTTCCTCATGAGGTTATCAGATGGGTGCAAAGGACTCGATGATCTTTAGGGGTCTTTTCCAACTTGAGAGATTCTATGAATGCACAAGAAACAGCTAGAAAAAAAGATGCTGATAAGCTGATAGGATTTGGAAAACCAGTGCATGTATTTGTGATTGTTACATCACCACTCATTTTCAGGTATAACCCTTCCTTTGCTGAATGTACCTGATGCTGATACTTAGCTACTTGCATAGTGAAGTAAAGCCTGGGAAAGAAATCTTTTTTCTTTTCCCTTTTTTTTTTTTTTTTTCTCCCTTTCACCTTTCTGTAAAAGATTGCCCTAACGAAAGTGCAGAACTTTGCCTCTGCAACACTGGGAGCACAGCTGCCTCATTTATGATCTGCTTCCAGAGGTGTGTGACTGATTCCTTTGTTCTCCTTAGGCTCTGGAGGAAGCAAACGACTGCCTGAGTGACCTGCCCAGCCCCTTTGCCTACCTGCTGACCATCCACCTGAAGGAAGGCCGGAACCTGGTTATCAGGGATCGCTGTGGTGAGCCCCACCTTTCCTCTGCCTTCCTTTAGAGTTCACAGAGCTCTCCTTTCGCTGAACTCAGTTTGGCAGCAAGCTGGCTGCTTCTCTGCAGCACAAGCCATGGGCTTGCATCTCTCCTCCAGGTCAGAGCACTCAGTGATTGGGTTTATCCTGCTTGGATACCCTCTCCTTGCTGCTCCTCCTGCCTGATTGTGCAGCTGCAAAGCTCCTTCTTGACTGCACTTACCACCTGTACCTGTTCAGGAACTGCAAGAAATCTTATTTGAGCTTAAAAAAACAACAGCAACAGAAAGACTATTTGGAGGTTTATTAAATGATGGAGCTGCTCTTAGGAGTGCTTTTGGGGTTATCTGCAAAGATGTTAATAAAAGGGAAACCACAGGAGCAGGGCTGTAAGCCAGCAATCCTCTCTAGTCTGGGATGGGACTGAACAAGGACAGCATGCTAAAACCCAAAAACCCACCCCCAGATGACGTATCAAATAAATTGTAAAATATTTGGGGAATTCCTGGAAAAACTGTGTGAAAAGGCCTGCTTGTTAGCCTGGCTTTTCTTCGGGATGTTGAAAGAGGGAGTGAAAATGTTTATAAGCAGCCACTTGCTTGCTGTGGAGGGAAGAGCAGTCCTGCCAGAGGCTCTGCAGCAGCAGCTGCTTCAGGACCTTCGATCTGAACCTGTCAGAGAGCTCATCCATATGTCCAGTCTTGATTTCATATTTTTTTTCCTGCGTGTGGAAACAGTTCTGGTACTTTTGTCTTGCAGAATGTCTGAGCAGCTTGTTTTGAGGTGAAGCCATGGGGTTCATTCATAGAGTTTTAAACAAAATTAGCTTGCACAGCCTAAAGGCCTGTGAAGGTTTGCACCTGGAGGAACCTGTCTGATTTAGAAACGATCTCACATGGGGTGCTCGTTGGGATTTCTGTTATCTGGTATCTCAGTTAACTTTTTCCGTGCTGGTTTTTCATGGCTTCCCAAAACAGTAACTTTTGGTTGAGTGTCTGCTTGTTTTTCCTACCAGTTTTTGAAAGGAATGAATGAGTACTTAGATTAAGATCTTTACTGGTTATACAGAAGCCTGTATTTCCTAACAGTGTAGCAATTCATCAGATTTTGCTAGCAGGCTGCACAAGCCAGGACACATCCAACTGCTCCTACGAAAAAGATGCTAGAAATGAGCAATTCCAGCAGAGTAGTATTTCTAGAGAAGACAGAGCATACTTTGCTCTAGGCTGTGTTTTGTTGTGTAAGAAAGCAAATGCTTGTCTTAGTGAAGCATTGGACAGCATAGTGAAACAACATAAGGGGGAAAAAAAAAAACCCTTTTGATGAGTCTCTGTTGCTTTGTGGCAAATGACCTCTCATTTAGTAAACTGAGTATGTGAGGTGATGCTTCCTTCAGTAAAACTGCTGCTTTTTATTGCACAGGCAGCAGGAGGGGAGAAAACAGTGACTTAATGATTATTCATCAGTCACCACCATGCTGCAGTGGTGGCTTCTTGGAGGAAAAAAAAAAAAGCACACTGCTGATGCCCATCTTTCTAGGCCTCTGCTGTCACTCTGGTTATGTGACATCTCTGTGTGACGCTGAGGCTTGACCTGCAACGTGCCTTTCAAAGTGGGGAGTTGTCAGCTCTGCTCATCTCTTCAGTGTGAGAAAACCTCAGAGATAACTTGTGGGCTGGGAGCATGTGACTCCCCTCCCCTCTCCCCAGCCTGGTGCTGTCAGAGCCGCTGTGCTGGGGTGTATCAGTGTGCTCTGAATAATGTGAATGTGGGAACACGTCTGCGGGCCGTGTGTCCTGTGAGTGAGATTGTGCTTGGGCCGAAGGCCAAGTCATCCTCACTCACATTTTGGGAACAGCAAACTCTAGAGCTAACCCAGCAGTGCTGCTTCACACAGCTGGGAGAGGGCTCAGACCCTCTTCCATTTGCAAAGAGGGGCCAGAGTTGTCCGTGTGTAAAGCCTGAATGATCTTGTGGTTCTCTTCCTACTTAAGTCATTCTATGATTCTACAAAAGCCGAGTTGCTGGTCCTCTGTTTTGAACCCTCCTCTGGTCAGCCTGGTGTAAGCAACTTCTGAATTGCTCTAGTTAGGTGGGAGTGGTGCAGAGAGTTGGAGTTTTTAGGTAGAACATTGATACTCCTGTTTTTATTCAAATTAAGTGGTCATACCTTGCAGTCATTGATGGAAAGTAACTCCAAAAACTGCATGGATTATTCTGTACATTAAATAGCAAAATATTCACCACAGACTGAGTGAAGAGTGTATGCCCCAGCATCTTTAGCCTAAATCAGGTTTAACATAAGTGCAGCAATTTTCCTAAATTTTAATCTTCAGTTACTATGCCATCAGAGATTTATCTGGAAAAAAGTCTCAAAGTGGTCATCATACCCAACAGTTTACATTTTTGAGGGAGCTTCTCTATCTACTTAAAAAAATGGTATTTGCGTGTGATGTCCTGCCCTCTTCTCATGTTTGCACTTTCCCCTATAATTTTATTTTACGACCGTTTAAATAGCTCAGGCTTAGGGGCTGCAATGTGAGTGGGTGATGCCCTCTCCTGGCAGCTGAGTAAAGTCTCTTGTACTCGTGTTCAGTCTATTTCTGCCTCTGTTTTGTCCCAATGTAAGAAGCGTTTATGTGTGTGCATATGTAAAAATCTAAGGTGTGTGACCAAGGAGAAATATTTCTGCCATTGGAAACAGCTGTTGCTAAAAAAACCCTGGCGCCACTCAGCAAATTCACGGGTTTCTCTCTGAATTTACTCATTATATGCTTAACAGTTGTTAATTAGGAAGTAATTATGCTTAGCTGAGTAAAGGTGAGCAGGAGTTCTACTTAGAACTGCAGGCTGTAAGACCACCACGACTTCACTTTTTTCCAACTTTCCTAATTTTTTTTCCCAGACTCTTTGCCTCACTATGTACTGCTCTTTTCAGGATATGTTCCCTTTGGTGTGATATAAATTCCTCCTTCACTTTACCAGATTTTTGTTGCATTTTTTCCCTCTTCCTAGTATTAATCCTGTTAACATCTGCTCTTTCCTATTTTTCTCTTCACTTTTTGCTTCTTGCATTGCTTTTTATCTGTCTCTTGTGTCTCTCCAGTCCCTGACTTTATGCAGCTCCTCTGCTTGTACTGCTCTCTTTAGGGAGGGTGCATCAGCCCAGGAGACTGGTTCAGATGCATGTGCTTTCTCTAAATTGCACAACAATGCAGAAAAGAAAAATAAATCAGACTTTCAGTGTTCTCCTCTCTTATCTGTTTTTTGAAGGGTAAGTGAAAGAAAAAGCCTCTGTACAGCAACACCCAATATATGTGCCCCAGACAAGGAATCCAAGTGCTGCTAGAGCAGGATCTTGGTTCTGGTGGAAAGTGGAGAAGGTCCAAAAAATCCTTTTTGGGGTCAAAATTTGCGTCCCCTCTAGGGATCAGGATGAGAGAGGTGTTACCTGTTGGTCATCAGCTTGCTTGGATCTGATTTACTTGCTTACAGTCTCACCCAGTCACACATTAGAAACTGCCTAACCAGACAGTAAATTTGGCACGTTACCTGTGTGCACCTTTGGGGCCAATGGCAGGCAGTGCATGGGTCCTACACTTCCAGTTCTTGTAGGGGATGAGCCAAACACGGAAGGTTATGGTTCTCTGTGTACATACACTGCACCAGAAGTTTGATTTTTATGTATTTTTATCATATTACTGTTACTACAAGTGTTCCAGCGATGGCAAGGAGTCTGTGTCTGTGTAGTTTTAATACTGTAGGTAGTAAGAAAGCAGAAAAGTATTTTATTGATTAAACACCTATGCAGAACAGCAGCAGTTTGGCAGAGCAGAGAGATTATTCTGTCTCATTTGTCTTTAAAAAAATCACTGGTGCTCTAAGTGTTCCCATCTTGTCACACCCTTGGTGGTTTTATGGCCTTGTTGACCCTTGTTTTGTGAAGCTCAACTTCATGCTTTGAACTGGGAGAGGCTGGAGCCCATTTCCACCTGCTGCTTCACCTTCACAGGGCAGGGTGATGCCTCATGGTTGCTTGAGTCAACCTAATGAAATCTCACAGGTCCTGCTCCCTTTTGGCACTGGGATGCTCTGACTGAGCACAGTGCTCCTGGTCGAGCCACCCTGACACAGCAGTGAGCGAAGTGATGCCACAGCTGCAAAGAAGGGCTGCCTTCCTTCAGGTGACAAACCCAGCTCTGCTGCTGTAAGAATAAACAGAAACTGGGTTTTGAGTGTCTGAGGGTGTGAGACCTGTCCCATTTTCAAATCCTGTGATTTTAAAGCTTATTTTTTGTCTGTTAAACAGTGTGGTTACAAGCAACACAGTTCTTGGATGTGATGTCTGCTGGTGAGTGGCTGTGGTTGGTGTCTTTTTTTCTTTTTTTTTTTTCTCCTTTAACCACATTGTTCCAGCCTGAACTCTGTGTGTGTCTCTTTTCTACCTGGTTTTGGGTTTTGTAGATTTTTTTACAGGACATTTGTGCCCCGTCTCTGTTTCTTTCTTTCAGGTTTCATTTGTTTCCTGTTGCTGCACTTTGGTTTTCCTCTCCTTTATTTCTTCTTGTGACAGAGGCAGGTGGACCTGGGAAGGGAGCAAGGGGAGGTGCAGTAGTACAGAAGATGCAATCACCTCGATGGGTGCATCCTGCTTTCCCTGCCCACAGCACATCATTCTGTGCTCTCACATCTCACAGTCCCCACTGCCAGAGGGTCCAGGGGGGCTTTCTGCCAGCTGTGCCAGAGATCAGTCTCCCAAGGACAAAATAAAGGAAAGAAAGGTTATAGAATAACACATATTTTTAACTTTCAGCAGTAGTGAACCTGCAGGAACCCACCACTCATTGCTCTGGGCTATCCAGGAATGAGACCTTGGTGATCCTGGTGGGTTTTGCCAACTCAGAGTATTTTATGATTCTGTGATTCACTGCCTGGGTCCATGCTGATACCAGAGTGCCAGAGGAAGGGATGTGTGTGTGCTGTGCTGGGTATTTGTCAGCTTAGAGCAAGTAATTGTTTGGAAAGCAAGTGCTCAAAGCAATTAGGCTGAATTGCTCTCTGCAAACACGCTGATTAATTTAGACTTTCTCTCTTTTCAGGGTATCTGCAATTAGATCATTAGGCCTTCAGATTTATTAATTATTGAGATGTATTAGGCAACTTTTTGCACTTCTTTTTGAAAGGCGTAATCATGGCTAATTTACAACTGCTGAGAATTTGAATGGTGCTGAGCACTTATTTGGATATTTTCTGATTTCCATGTGGGTCTGTGAGCAAGGGTTTATGCTGAGAGTGTCTCTGTGCCAAGGCCAGTTTCTGGAAGTGCAACGTGTGTGCTTGAAACTTGGCCCTTGTACCCCGTGATCCCGGTGAGCATCCTGCCTGCACTGGCTGTGGGAAAGGAATGCACTGAGATAGGAACCTCAGAAAAACAGGAGTTGTTCAAACAAAAGCAATTTGTGTGTCTTGCCATCCTTGTAATGTTAAACGAGGAAATGTAGGAATGGCAGCATAAGAAGAGACTATTTGGGCCCAGAGAACACCCTGTGACTCCCGTTGTGTTGGAATTGTACTTTAGAAAACAGGTTTCTTAAACAGTTCTAGCTCCATCAGTTGACAAAGCCGGGTCATGGGGGGCACCTGCCTGCATTAGCAGCTCACATTGCATCTTTCTGGGACCCCGTAAGGAGATTCTATTAGGAAGAAGACTCAAAATACAAGAAACAACACCGAGTTGGGGTTGTTTAGCATGGAGAAGATGAAGCTCCTGGGAGACCTAAGAGCCTCTGCCAGTGCCTGAAGCAGTATTCAGCTGGACTAACTCTTACCAAGACAATTCTGTTCTTTATGTCACACATCCCTAATGTATGTCACATGGCATTTTGGTAGGTTTTTCTCAATTCCTTTACTTTTTTCAGTGTTTCTGAAGTGCTTTGAATAGAAAGTGCTATATCTGCATCTTTCATTTCATTAATGTTAAGTTCAGGCATTTTTTTCCCCTCCTTCAGCCTCCTGTTAACTGGGTTTGCACACTTTCTTCACACTTCTCTGGTCTTTTTGGTTTATTGTTTGGTTTTGGTTTTTTTTTGGTGGTTTTTGTTTTGTTTTGTTTTGGTTTTTTTTTTGTGGTGGGGTTTTTTTTAGGTTTGTATTTCTTTTTTTTCTGGTTGGTTTTATTTTCCCCTGGAACCTATTGGGGCTGCTTGTTTCCAAGCAATGTTTCATTTCCATCTGGCCACATAAAATTGGCTGGGCGCACAAAACTTTCCAAAATCACCTGAATTTCCTGCCAGCAGCAGAATACTTTTTTTTCTGATTTCCCCTTTAAGCCTTGATCTCGGCTGTTTCACTACAAGGATGTAGTGGTTTTCCACTTAAAAAGAAAAATGTGTGTTCCATTTTAGAATGTCTTTTACTCCTTGTCGTAAATAACTCCAGTAATTCTATTTCTAGGAAGATTTTCAGCTATTTATTCTTTACATGCATATAAAATAAATCCTTAATTTCCTTCTTCAGATTAAAATTGAGGTTTTTAACCAAAACGTAAGATGGTCTAGGTTATATTTCACACTGCTCTTTGATTTTTTTCAGGATTTTAAGGCAACTTGGTGGTCATTTTTATTTATTTATTTATGGAATGAGACTTGTTTCATATGCTACATTTCCAGTAAGTTTGCTCCTATAAAACAGTGTGTGGCTTGAAATTATATTGGGTCTTCTGGGTTTGTTGGGTTATTTTTTTTCCTCATTCTGAAGCAGTGGATGTGATCCATCTCTCGGTAGCTGCTAGAGGGCAGCAGTATCCATTTAAAAACACCATTAACAGTTTCTTGGGCTACTACACCCTCTCCTGCTGCTCTGTCCCAGCAACTTTTTGCTCACTGAAGCTTTCTCAGGGTTTAGGTGATGTCTGGTCTGCCTGTACTCATTGCTTTTTAGTGTTAGTGGAAGAAAATAAAAGTGAAAGTGATATTATGCAAAGGAATTCCAGGGAGCATCACTGTCGAGATGTCTTTCACTAATGGACAAACAGGCCTAGCTGATGGAATGATTTTTGGTTTTCAGAGGTCAACCTTTCTTTTTATTCTTATTTGGTTTGCTTTAGGTTGAGAAGTGGATTATCTTGGGGTTTTATATATTTTGTTTGTCCATATATTTTACTGTGTGAGAACCTACTTGTCTCACTGCATAATACTTAAATTAACCTCAAAGCACCTTGCTTTTTCCACCAAAGAAATAATTTTTGGGGACAAAATTCTCAACTGATTTGAACCATAATCCATTCCCCTGTTGATACTGCTACAGCTGATGTGAGTGAGACCTTGCTTTCAGAGGAGCCTGCATGCACGTGCTTAAAAGTTGTTGATTCAGTTGCCTTCACTAGGAAATGGATGCTAAAAAGCTTTTTTTCTTTTTTTAATTGGTCTGGCTTCTTCAGAAAATTATCCATTTCTGTCACAGTTAAAAGAAGATTATAAACAAAAATCCTTTTTTTAGACTGGTTCATCTCTAACATCGACTGGGCTCTTTTCAAAAAAAGTTATGTTTTTCTGCCTAGATTGTAGATTGTCTCTAATAAATAGCTTTTAATAGACCCAGACGTCTTTTTGAGCTTGAATCCAGAAGGCTTCAAGCCCTGAATTCAAATGCAGTCAGTAATTTGCAGTCTGTGCTGTTCATCCCATCAGGAGAGGCTTGTCCACCTGGCTTATTTCTCATTCCCTGTCAACTGTTTTGGTCACCTGGATGCAATCTGGGGTGCCTCAAAGGAAACCAGAACCCGACACAACGAGCGGGGAGCTTCGCCAGCACCTTGGGTGCGACCTGGGTCAGGCCTTGGGAGCAGCGGTGCCACGTCCACTGCTGGCATTTCTCCTCTGGCTGCCCAGCTTCACCCCAGTGACCGCCACCAACCCCCAGGTGCCCCGTGTCCTGCCTCCAAGGTGACAGCCCAGCTGCTGGGTGGCTCGGAGGTGCCATCCCGTTGTTTGTAGGACGCGGGAGCCGCGCCCCCGTGCCAACCCCTGTGTTCCCCCCTGCCTAGTTGAGATGTCACCCTCGTGACAGCCCAACAGGCCAGCGCCGCAGGACCCCCCGCCCCGCCACAATTATTTTCCCTCACAATTAACACCGGTGCTAACTTGACACCTTTCCCTTGTTTGGCTTTTGTAAGCTGCCGCCCCCCTCTCGCCATTAATTCGCGGCATTAATATTTTCCGCGGCGCGGGTGCCGCCGCTCACCCGTGAAGCCGCTGGAACATTATGGAGCTGTCAAGATAGCAAGGGATTACCCAGGCTGCCTTGCTGGAGTAAGTGACACCACTGAGGCCCCGCTTTGAGATGTTTATTTTGAGAGTAAGCTGACAAGCATGAAGGCCTGATCCCAGAGTGGCAATCTTATTTAATTAAAGGCCTCTTTTTATTATAGCTTCCTGCCCCCACTGTTTGTTTTTTTTTTTTTTATGTACAATATATTTTTTTATATATACAAAATATTCCGTTAATATGTGTTCCTTTTATATACATTTATATGTTTCTATATATAAATATGTGTAAATACAAAGGAAGAGTTTATTAAAAATAAATACGTGAGAATGATCGCTAAAGCCTGGCTCGCGTGAGTAGTGCTGGGCAGCCCTTCTCCCCCTCTTTATTTTCCTTTACTATATAACAACCTGGAAAGCTTTTCAGAGCAATAATGCAATTAGGATACTTACTTAGCTATAGTCTTCCTTCTTCCCATCCTCAGAGAAAGGGCGTGGAGTTTTCTGGTTTGTGGTTATTGAACTTGCTGGCTGTTTGCTTTTTTTCTGTATCTCCTATTTTTTTCTCTCTTTTCAGGTTTTGCCCTTTTTCATGGGTTTTCTGTGCCAAAAGCAGATGAGTTATGGCCGTAGACCACCTGCCTCCATCGTCTCTTCGTGCTTTCATTTCATCACTTGTTTTCCTTGTCTTGGCCAGTTGCTATTTCATGCGCAGAATAGGTTGTGGACATTATTATTACTCTTATTTTTAATTATGCAGCTTTGTCCAGCTTACCCTGTAAATAAAAGGGGATTTTTTTGCCTTTTTTTAGTCTTTTAAAATATTTTTGAAGTGACACCATAGAGCTCAGTGCTGTTATTTCTTAATTTTACATCCTTTGAAGACTACTGCCCCCCATACTGTGGGGCTATGATCTATTTGTGTGTTCCCACTCCTGGAAATTGTACTGATTTTAAACTGGATGCTTTGTATAAGAGTATAATCATAGTTCTGAGAAATTTTTAGGGAAAGGTCTAGTCCTAACCCATTGGGAACAATGAGAAGCTGCCCTCTGACTTTCCTGGCTTTGGATCAGGTCCTTATTATTTTTCTCTCTTAGAAGAGAAGAAAAAGAAAATTCTATTTAAGTCTGCAGCTCTTTTTTTCGTTTTTCTTTTTTTTTTTTTTTAATAAAGAAAAGGGTGTTTTTTCAACAATTATTATTCAGGAAAAGGATCAGCTGCAGAAAGTATTTGAAAACCAATTGATATTTTCCTTCTGTGAATAAAACACACTTTATGTGCTGAATGGATCGGGTTCTGCAAGTCTTCCCTTTTGAAATTAAAGCAGAATAAAAACTGAGTATTGGTATTAGCCTGGGTTCTCCTGGACTTCCATGTGTTTGTCAGCCAATATCTCTGTGGGAACCAGGGAGGACAGATTCACATTATTTCT
Source organism: Orthonyx spaldingii (assembly GCA_013397795.1). Lineage (NCBI taxonomy): Eukaryota > Metazoa > Chordata > Aves > Passeriformes > Orthonychidae > Orthonyx > Orthonyx spaldingii. Next base: position 869,753 of record VZTJ01001640.1, on the reverse strand, counting down.
GACTCTGAACTCTGCTGTAGAAACAAATCTTGCTGCAGTCTGGGGCGCAGCCAGACCATCACCTTAGCTGTTACCCTTCTAATGAAATTGAACTGTTAGGAGGGAAGTTTAATTCCAAATATAATGTTCAATACAGAAAATACTGGATATGACAGGTGAATGGCACCTAGGCTCAGTTAACTGTAGGTGCTGCTACATCTCAGTTTGATTTTTCCCCCCCTTATTTGCAGTTTGTGGCATTTTTTTGCAAAGTCTGTATGAATAACTAAATCAACCATCATCGGGTTAAATGCTCCCTGTACCTTGTTCTCCCTCTTTTCTGGTGTCCTGCACGGTGGTTGGTGTTAGTGCAGATGCCACCAGTTTAATAACAATAATAAAAAGTTGATTCCCTCTTCTGCTTTCCTTTGACAGATGCAAGTCTTTCTATTGCTGCCGAGTGGCACGAGCCTCACGCTCTGTCCATGGACATCTGCTCCATAAAAACACGGGACATTATTGCCACGGCAAATTGTGCCATTTGGATTAAAAAATGTGTTACCTGGACAGTGCTTGTTTTTACAGAGTCTGTTCTCGGTGTGGTTTTTATCCTGAGCTGATGAATAATGTCAGTATTTTTTTACTGAAACCTTAAATTGGGTTTTAAGTAAATTGGCAAAGTGACACCAGTGATGAAATCCTGACGGGTATTTGAGCTATTGTTACTGGTTTCCTTGGAGCTCCTATCCCAGTTACGATGCTTTGGAGTTTTGGTCCTTTGAATATATTCGTAGTCACAGGATCACATTTTCTCTCTTCCACTGTGTCGTTAGTTGGCCTGTAAACAGTGCTTCAATGCTGCTTCTGTTTGCTCTTTTACCAAATTAAAATTTTAACAGAGTTGTTAAACAACAATTAATGTTCTTTAAGAATAAAACAACAGAGATCAAGCAAACTATGAAGATTTTTTTTTGTTGCCTGCTTTCAGACAACTTTCTGGTTCTGTCTGTAGATTTCCTGTACAAATGAGCAATTTTTGTATAGGTAATTAAGTATATGTGTGTATCTATAAAATAAGTAAATAACATTAATTGTTTTTAGTTATTTTATGAAAATATAATTTAAGGTTGTGGAGTTGCATAGGGGCATGCTAATCTGTTTTTCAATTAATTATCACAGGTACAAGTGACCCGTATGTGAAGTTTAAACTGAATGGCAAAACCCTCTACAAAAGTAAGGTAGTCTACAAGAACCTCAACCCAGTTTGGGATGAAACTGTTGTGCTGCCCATACAGACCCTCGACCAAAAACTCTGGATCAAGGTAAGTTTTGGTCTCAGATTTTTGAAAGACGGGCCAATATTTTTTTAAGCAATTATTTTCAACTTTAGAAGCATATTGATTTTTATTCGCTGTAGCAGCACAGCATAAAACACAAACCGGTTTAAGAGCTTCAGCAATTTCAAATTAAAGTGCACATATGTCTTTCCCAGATTTTACTTGCATGTTTTGCTTTCCGTCTGCAAAAACCCAAGTTTGAAATAAAACTCCTTGACTGGATCTGTTTAAAGCCGTGGAGCTGAATTCTGCTCTCTCTCTCTCTCTCTCTCTCTCTCTCTCTCTCTCTCTCTCTCTCTCTCTCCCCCCGTGCTTGTGCAAGCTCAGGGAAACCAAGGGTGGTTTCAGAAGCACGTTTTAGGAGTGTAATTTGGCTGGGCTGCACAGAATTATTACCTGGGATGCAGCCGTGACAAGTAGCAAAGGCTTTGCTCGTTATGAGTAACGTTACAGTTACCAGAACTACAGGCTACCAGTTGTGAGCACTAATTGCTAAAACATCTGTAAGCAGAAGTACCTGATTTTTGTGCAGCGTTTCATTATGCTGTCGTGTGGAGTATAAAGGAGCAGGCACAATCCATAGCAGCACACATGTCTCTGTTTACATAATATTAAGAAGATACTTTCAAAATGCTGGTTAAATATTTAGGTAAAAATACAAATTAAAGCAGGGAGATGGAAAGTGATCCCTGAATTATATTTAAGCTTTGATCTTTCAAATACAAAATTGAACTGAAAGGGCTTAAAATATCTGTTCTTTCGTCGCCTGGGATAAAACTGGCTTATGATGTGAAAATTGGAAATATTTGTCTTATTTTGCCACCAGGTGTACGATCGTGATTTAACCTCTTCTGACTTCATGGGCTCGGCCTCTGTAGCGCTCACTGAACTTGAACTCAATAGGTAACAGTTTATTTAATTAAAGGTTATTAATGCAGCTTAATTGGGAAGCAGAGGGAAGCAATGAAACACTTTTTTGTTCTGGCTCGGAATTTGTCTATTCATGAAAACTCGTTTTTGATAGAAGAGTGGGGATTTTAGGAGAAATCACTCAGGATAAATCTCCTGCACACGTTTTTATCCGGCGTTATGCACGGGATTCAAATCCGACCTGGATGGAGCCCAGTTCTGGGACTGAGAGTTTCTCTGTGCGGCCGTGTTTAGGGAGAGCTACACCAGGATAATTTATGGAGGTGGAAGAAGGAAGAGGGGGAGAAGGTTTGGGACCTGTTCTCAGCCCCATGGGGTGCCTTTCTCTGGGGCTGGGGAGCATTTTGCCCGGCTGCTGCCAGCGCCCCTTTTCCAGACTCCCCCCGCGTCCATCCGTGCCTGCAGCAGCTGCATCTGGCCCTGATTTAGTGCCGAGGCAAGCCCTGTGCCTTTTGTCTGCTGCTGCTGCTTCTTGGGCTCAATGTGGAGCTGGAAGCCAGGAATTCAAGTTTTAGTTCTTTCTCTTATACTCCCTTGCTGTGCGATGACTTTTTTTGGGGGGAAAATGAGTTCTCCCTGTGTGGGGGGTGTTGTAGCTCCCGTGGCTGTTGTATCTGAATTTCTAGAGACATTAATTTATCCATGAGATTGTGCCACCAGGTAAATACCAGCATTCCTGTTCTCAGCAAGGGAACAGAGTCGTGGAGAGGGATTAAAAGCAGGCAGAATAAATACCTCTGGAATCAAATACAAGCCATTAATATTAGAAAATTCTCCTGGATGAGTTTCCCTGTCACTCTTCCCTGTGAAGTGGAGGTAGTAGTAACTTAATTCAGTGTGTACCTGCACATGGAGAGTTATGAGTAGTGAGCAGTGCTATAGGAACACTGTGCTGCATTATTAAAAGAGGGGTGTATTTTTTAAGTACCAAGGAGGAACTCTCCAGGTTTCCTATTTTAACATTTAAACTCAATATTGGGAATTTCAGACAAGAAGCTGAAATTTGCACAGCTCAGTCTGACCTTTAATAATCAGCTCGAGTTAACTGGAGTCAATAAATGCACAACTTTTTTTTTTTTTTCCACTTTTTTTTTTGCCTTGTAGAACTACTGAACAGGTTTTAAAACTGGAAGATCCCAACAGTTTAGAAGATGACATGGGAGTGATTGTATTAAACTTGAGTCTAGCAGTCAAGCAAGGAGACTTCAAGAGAAATGTAAGTGGCTTAGGAAATCAAATTTATAGCTGGAATTTGTAGGGGGGAGAAAAGAAGAGCTGGCATAATCTGATTTAGTGGGAAATGCCACCTTTATTTTCATCCTCTGAGACTCAATATTGAAACCGAGATAGAGCATAACTTTAAAAAAAAAAAAGCCCCATATTTAGCTATAAGTTGTGTAGACATTTGTGGTTGGATGCTTTTGTCTTGAGCATGTGTCCAGCACTGCAATGGGCAGGTTGAAGAAAAGCTAGTATATTTCTTTTTTGTTGTTGTTTTGTTTTTTAAACAACAATGAAAAAAATTATCCATGTGAAATCTAAAAACTGAGCTTGGATGTTAAGACTTAAACTGCCTCAGTCCTCAGGTGGAGAAGCACCCAGGCTGAGAGGAGGAGGTTGCTTGTAAAACCCTGATTTTCCTACTGACAGTTTCTTCACTGAGTTAATTGAACTTGGCTCCTGATGCAGAAATGTGGTGATCAGTGATGTTAGAAACCCAGAGAAGCTGGGCAGAGACTGGGAACACCATAACTGAAGCCGATAACTTTTAAATTTCAGGTCCTGCACGTGACTGTTTTGCTTCTATTTTTAAAGATTTCTCTTAGTGTTTGTATTTATACAGAGTGTGAAGCACACAAATATTGATGCACTAATCCTGCTCCTGGCCAGCAAGGGGTGGAGAAAACCCAAGATCAGGCAGTTACTTGGACTGTCTTAAAAACCAGACCTGATTTTAAATATGTGTAATACATATTAAGAGAAAATATTTCTACAAGTTTTCTGCAGAGTCTAGTATGAAACTTGCTGTTTACAGCACATTTTGAATTATAGGTATGAAATTCCAGCCTGAATGGGATTATTTATAGAAACATAAATGTTTCAAGGGGTTGGAAAGCAAAATGAGAAGAAGCTAATGTGGGATATTTGCTGTTCGTTACATATTTTCAAATAGATGCCTTTTTGAGAATTGTAAAGTCTTAATTAATAACAAGATAATGCCAGAGTTATTTTACCTCACCATGTGATTATTTAAAAGCTTAATGGCAACATTTAAAATGATATTGTATTTATATATCTATATTATGAGATGGTTTTTATTTGGAATGTGAACTCCCTTCTCACTTGTACAAGAGAGCATTGTTGGCCTGTGTCACTGGATTGCAGGAAGGGGTGAAGCAGAGATGTCAAGTGACTTTAACAAAAAAGTTAATTTAGTCAGAAGAACCTCAGGAATTCCTCTGGGATTTTTTGGAAAGCCTGGGCTAAAGTGGACCTAGCCAGTGAAACAAAGCTTATTGGTTTAAATAGCAGCTTTTGGTACTCTTGGGTGCTTAGTTAACATTCAGAGTGCAGATGATAGAAGAGCTGGTGCACACTGTAATTTTTTTTAAAGACAATGTTTTAAGCCCTCATATTTCAAATGCAGATTGCTCAGCCATTTCCAATGGAGTCAGAATAGTGAAATAGCTCTGTCCACATTAGCACTTAACAGCAAGATGATTTTTTTTTCCCTTTTTAAATTAGCTTACTGTAGAACCAGATGGCACCAAAAGTATAAGCCATGTTTCTTACTAATGGCTCTGGGTCCCTCCACTTTTTATTCTCAATTACTTTTTTTTTTATTGCCTCTTTTTTTGGTGCAATGCAGGTATTTTGAGTTTGTTGATTGTTATGTTCCATGAGGCAGGGAAGGTAGATGGAGATGCAGTTGTAGATTTAGCCCCCTACTTTGTAACAGACTTTTTGAACTCATTTGACAAGCTGCTGTTTGAATTATTTTACTAAACACTTTCCCCATTTTACTCCTTATCTGTTTCCTTTCCCTGGATTCTCTTTGGTACAATAATGGGGACTCATGAACAGAGATGGTCAAGTCGAAAGAAACGAACTTCATCCAAGGTAAACAATTTTTTTTTTTTTCACTTAAGGAAAATAAAGGCCCCCTCTCAAAATCTGTGCCCTCTGCTGAAACAGGCTAAACAAAGAAAATCTCAGAAATATAGATGCATCGTGTCATAATGATCACATGTGATAACCTTTGCTTCTTTGATTTTTCTTTTCATCGTGATGGGAAATTGCTGCTGTATTTTAGTTGTAGGTGCTATGGTAGTGTCTAGTGGCAACTGAAAATAAGACCCCATTCACAAAGAGCTGTAGAAAGAGAGAAAAACTTTCTGTACTGAGGAAAAGGGTGCAAAATCAACCAAAATGAAAGGAGCTGTGGAGGATTTGAGTTGTTTCAGAACACCTGGAAGGTGGTGCGTGATTGGAGTTGAACAAGGGTCTCCTGGATCCCATTCTGTCTTTGGGGCTGCCTCTCACCGTGGGTGGAATTTTGTGAGGCAGTATTTCTTCTGGTCACCCCTGTGGGTTTTGAAATTCCTTTTGTTCTTGGGATGGAGGCTGAGCAGAGAGTTTTCATTACCTCCATTGTAACAGGATTTCCAAGATTTGTGTGTTGCCACATGTCCATGTAACTTGCTTCCCTCAGTCTCCTTTAGGATCCCTGCGGGCTTCCATTACTTTTATATTCCTGTATCATTTTTGCATTAGATTTTAACTTGTTCAGGAAACAGACTGTGGCTTTTTATGTGTTCTGTAAAGCTTTAATTTGCTATTGAGTAAATAACAATGATACAGATACTGCAAGCCCCAGTACCCAGCTTGAGAGCTGTACAGTCTCACTCTCTGAAAAGCAGAATTTGGCTCTTAAGATGCGTGTGTTCTCATGATATTTTCCCTCTGTAACTATCGGTTTGTGCCTAAATAAATTGAATCCTTAACCTCCTCTTGTTTTATTCATTACAACCGTGGTGTGCTGTGCAGAGGAGCCAACCATCTCAGGTATTGTGCCAGCAGGAGTGTTTTTGTCAATAGAAGAAGTGCAAAGTACAGCCTTTGGAGCCCTGATTGCAGGGATATTGCAGTGCTTGCTTGGAGCAGTGAACTGCCAGGAATCCCTGAATGCCACATGATAGAAAGTGACAATAATTGAAGAACTCATCACTCTAGTTTTTAACTAAAACTCTGGAAATTACTGTGCCCTCGCTCGGTCAGTGCCACTCGATCCCCCTCTTTCTCACACAGCTGTCTCTGGACACTGGTTGGCTTTGGGACCTGGGAAAGGGAGTCAGGATTTTAAACTCAGGTTCTTCTTCACAGTAGCCAAAATTCTGTCTTGGCTGCTGTCACTGAAATTTTGGTGTGGTGTTTTTTTGTTTGTTTTGTGGTTTTTTGGTTTGTTTTTTCTTTTTGTTTTTACACATTGCATTTTGTATAATTTTTTTGAATATATGTTTTTGGACCTTTAGCTGTCAGCTTTTCAGCTCTCAAGACTCTGTCTTGTGCCTTAACACCTTTCAAAATAAAATTAAGAAATGCTGAAGCGCGGTGCTGATTTAGGAGACATAAAAGTATTGTTTAAAAAGAAAAAAGCTTCAACCCTGTGCTCTGTTCTGTTCCAGTCACTAGAGGGTAGGAGAGCTTCAGCTCTTCCTAGGGAAGACACAGTTCATGCTCCAGTGTGATCTCTAAAGAAAACCTCTGTGACCATCCAAAGGCAGTAAAAAATATTTCCCAGCATGCGCTGGAAAAAATCTGACAAAGCAGTATTTCCTGGTTTATTGATTCTGCTACTGCACTAAAACACTAGTACTGTACATCAATAACCATCTTTAGTTAGGAAACTCTGGTCTCTGGAAGCAGTACTAGCAGTTTGTGGCAGAACATAAAGGCTAGGAAGAAAAATTGTGTGCATGGGGAATATAGGTGTCTAGGGAAGGCACAAGAGGTTATGGAAGAATAGCCAGAGAGTATGATGGGGTAGCAAACAATGTTGCTGGACGAGATAAAGATACAGGAATAAGGAGGGCAGGGGAAATGGAGAGAGCTCTGTAATGGATATACAAGTGTGTCTCTTTTTTGGCTCCTGAGCTGACTCTGGATGGGTATTGTAGGAGGAAAACACAGTGTACGTTCCGTTTGAGCAGCTAAACTGAGACATCTAAATTTCCTCTCTCCAGGTTTAGGCAAATAAAAGTTTTCTGTTTGCAATAGTTTTCCTGGGATTTTTTTTTTTATCGGCTGAACTGCAGCTGACCCCTATTGTAATATTTAGCTTTTCCTCTTCTATAAATATAGGGAAAATGACTTATTTTAAGGATGGACAAAATGAATATAACTTTCACAGCTGTTTTTTAATCTGTATTGCCTACATGAAAGAAATCTGATTATCCTCTAATTTGACCATTTTGTGTTGTCTTAATGCAGATTTGGCACATCAGTGTCCTAAATGAGTCTTTTCACATTAATCACGGGATTCTTGCTGACTTCCCAAATTTACCCCAAGTGTTGATGCCATTGATACCTGTTGCAGCTCCATGTCAGTCTGGCAACGGGACTCATGTGGGCTGCTGTGGATACTGTACCCTCTCCATGTGTGTTCTCTGAGCTCCCTTGCTTTTTGAAGAAAAAGCTGCGTTTCAGACAGCAACAAGAACTGTGTCAGTACAAGATCTCCAGTCCAGCTCCAGTAGCCTCATGGTCATTACAGGGAGTATGCAGGAAGGATTCCAGCAACTCAATATGGTCTTTTAAATCATTTTGGAGCAAGAGCTGTTGAACTGGATGATTTAGGTATCTCTTGATTATTACGCGGTATGCATTTTTCACTGCTGCTGGAAGGGAATCATTGCCTATTTGGGCGGATTCCCAAGACATGGGCAGCACATTCAGATTCCTCATTTTTCGTGGGAGCTGAGGACAGCATTGTCCTTGGTGGGAGCTGTTTTCAAGAGTGTGGTTTTCTTTTTTCCTCATGGAGGGTGGCATTGCAAAGTGAAGAGGATGCTACTCGGCAGTGTTAATATATTCACTCATATCTGTGTACTGACAAGCTCTTCCCTCTGTTCTGCTTTGCTTTCTGGGGCACACAGGGAGTTGGTAGCTCTCTCTGCTGGAGCCCAGCATGCTGGTGCTCAGTACCCTTGTTTGTCCCGGGTGGCTTGAGTCTCACCCTGAGTGCCCCGCATGCTATTTCCAGCATTTGTACAGCTGAATAACCTTTAAGTGTTGAACATCTAGGAGGCAAATAAGCAGGTCTGCTTGGGGTGGATTGACCTGCAGCAGTTCAGTCCTGAAACAAAAGCGACGGATTTACCACCTTGATATCCTACGCTGATTGAATAAATTGGCTGAAAGGCTGGCCGGACCCAAGTGCTCCTCAAGCATCTCATCGCAGGGGAAAATGCCTCACTGTCCTTTTTTTTTTTTTCCTTTGTAGGCTGTTAGGTTTCATTTTTGTCTGCCTCGTTGTGTTTGGCTCTGTCCCCCAATCCCCTGTGGGCAGCAGAGCTCTCCAGGCGCTCGCCACGGGGTCACGCGTCGTGGCGCCAATCTTGTGTTGGTTCACTTGCCTTTCCCGCTGCCCTCTCCTCTTTCCCAAGGGGAAACTGCCTCCGCAAAAGTGGTTTCTCTGCCTAATGAGGAGAGGTCCGAAGAGTCCTCCTATTTGTGTGTTGTTGTTTTCTCAAATGGCAAATTACGTGGCCCAGTTTTGACGTTGACCTCTTCGCAGGGATTGCAGCAGGCTTTCTGTTGTCCTGTCTCATCCTTTTAAATGAAAGATGGGAGAGATGGGCTCACTTCACACTTGGCCACCTCGCCGTGTCATTTAAATGTACAATTTTTCTGCATCTCTTTATTGCTTCAAAAACAAGTTTGAACTTGGGGCATGTATGTGTGTGTCAGGAAAAGAGACAGATTTGAAGGCAGCCCTGGTGCACCAGAGGGGATTTGCTGGGTGCCTATAGAGGGAGATTATATACAAATGGAGTTATCAGGGAGACTGGAGCTCCTAAAGGATTTTGTGAAGCTGGGTCAATGAGCCGGTTCTTTCCCCTCCAAAGCTCTGTCATTCTTGTTCATCTCCTGTGTTTGGCTCTGTGAAGGCAGACTATAGCCCACCTGCTCATTCTGCTTTTTTAAGTTAGAACCAGAAAGTGATAAAAAATTGAAAGTTGGTATGAGAAACTTTTGTATTCATTTTGAAACCAGGAATGAGATCTTGAGAATGGTGATGTGAGCACTGATTTTTAATTTTTCTGGTCAGAGCTGCGGGATCTTTTTAGGGTAAATGTAATTTCTAAGCAGTAGGGAGAAGAACCATCTTCTGGTCCTTGCGTGGGAGGGTCCTGCTCTATGACCAGGCCATACTTTTGCTTCAGAGATTACTCATTACTTACCTGATGAGTTACAGACCCAAAATCTGCAGTAGACATGGGTTCTTAGACTTAAAAACATCTAGTTTGTTTTAAGGAATAAGGATCTCTGGATATATTTGTGCTTATTGTTCGGGGTTTTTTTTTCTGGCTGGCTTGTTTAAGAGATGTCTTTAGTTCCAGTTTTTATCCATTTTGCAGCAATGAATTGCTCATAAAGGTGACCTTTATGGTATTACTGCTTATTTGCACACAGAGCCCAGCCAAAATCAGAGCCCTGTCTAGAGACAACCCTCAAATTCTGGTCTCAAGGCTACCTTGATTTCAGAAATGATGAGGAAAAGGAATAAGCAAGCTTGTCCAATGCCTTGTGCTTGGGACGTGGGCCAGCTTCCATCGTAAATCATGTGTTTCTTCATTTCCAGCCCTGTAGCCTGATCCCAGCTTCAGCCAACTTTTCTGTACCTCGGCAAGGCACCTTTACTTGGGTCTGGGATGTAGCCAGAGTGTGAGCAGAGAGCTAACAGGAAAATAGAGCAGGAGAGGCCTGAAGGACCTGGCATCCAGTGTGGGAGCCCAGCTGGAAAGGGCTCGGGTTCAGCAGGGGAGGAGCTGCAGTATCCAAGTGTGGAGGCATCAGTGGCCTGGGAGGTAACAGCAAAGGGAAGAGCTGAATAGATAAAACACTTCAAAATGACATTGATTAAGCAGTTATGTCCTCATTTTTGGGCCAGTATGGACCAGGGCTTTGACTTTTCTGGTCTCATTGTGATGGCAGGTTAGGGCAGTGGTGGCTGGAGGCAGGGAGAATGCTTGGGGTGATTTTTTCAGTGCTTGTTTTGCCCAAGTAACTTTGTTGGACTAATGGCTGTGCTCCTGTGTGCTCTGCTCTGCAATAGTTTTGCCAGCTCAGAGGGAGGCTGTGAAGTTTAATCAATTAGCTCTGTGTAAATCAGTTTGAAATGAGTAGGTGTGGGATATCAGAGAGGAGGTAAGGCTTCTAAAATAAATAATGCAATATCATTTTCTGATCACCTGGGAGGCATTTTCCGTAGTGCAGTCTTCCCTAGGCAGCACTAAAGTTGACTCATTGAAGGCCCGGGTCTGTGGGTCTACCACACATCTGATTTTCCCCAGACGTGCTTCCTTCCAGAAACTGTGAGTGGAATCTGAGACACTGCCTGTTTCACCGGGATTTCCATCAGGGTGGTCAGAGGAACAGCCTGCCAAATACCTGGGGAGGCTGGAGAGGTGGCCACAGAGCAAGTACAGAGGGGCTCTTTGGTGCTACGAGGCACAGGAAATGTGCCAGACCTGCTGAGCAGACTCTGTGGGGGCGACCTGGGCATGTCCAGGAAATCCAAAGCATTCCTCATGTGATGTGTCTTGCAGGGGTGTAAGGCAAGCAGCCTTCCCATGCTCAGCTTGGCGAGACGCTTGTGCCAGTGGCAGGGCTGGGCTGGGGGAGGTGGGAAGCTGGGGGAGTCGTGGTGCCTGTGTGGAGCTGCTGCAGGTCAGCACTGTGCCCTAAACCAGCTGTAAACATCTCAGCTTCGCTCTGCAGTGGGATGCTCTCAGGTGATGCTGGATCTCATGCAGGTCCTGTAGGCTGGAGACCAGCAGACCCCTCTTTGAGAGGAGCACAGAGCCCCTCTGCAGCTGCACAGCCAGAGAAGGGGCTGCACGAGGCTCTTTGCTTGGGGCCACCTGTTCTGGGAGGTCAAGGTTGATGCATTGCAATGTGTTCCGGTAATACTGACTGCAGGTGCTGATTTTTCCTGGGACTGTGTGAGATTCAGGCTGGTTTGGGTACCTCCCAACAGTCCTTTGAACTGTCAAGTCAGCGGCTACAAGGGTGGGGTTATGTGTGCTGTAGAGCTGGGGTAGGAAAGTCCCTAATGCTGAGTGACTCCCTAAAATACTGGCCTGGATGAAAAAAAGAAAAGAATCCAAGTTTGATTTGAAAACTGAGTGATAACAACTGTCTTTTGTATTCAGCCTGGAAGCTTTGAAGAGAGCTCGATGCTTTGTTTTTAAAAGAAATTGTAACGTGGATAATAAACTTCATCTGTTTTTTTTAGTTTTTTTTTGTGAACTAACATCAAATACCTCTTCCTCCTCCGAGGAAGGAGCAGGAGGGGGAGGGAAAATCCTTGCTCCTAAAGCAGCGAGTACATCACATCAAACATGACTATGTTAAATACTAAAATGTTCAAAGTACAAGCGAGATAGATAAAGGCTTTGATGGGAAGTGGATATTTCCCAGGGACATTACAAGCAATAATCCAGATGTTATGGTGTAATGCAATGAGTGTCCATGGATAGATGGGGAGCTCAAGCCAAGCAGCGCCTGCTGTAGGCCTTAGCCCTCCACTCCCATGCTGTTACGCCATATGGAAGCAATCTCCAGGCCCCCTTAATAGCCAGCTTTGGATTCCATTTTCACAGGGCTCATAGAGCTAAGTGGAGCTGTTTTATGGACAAGTTAGATAGAAGCCTTTCCAAGATAAACATCCAATTCGAAATTAGGACATACCAAGCTGCAAAATTATTTTAGGGCATATTTCATGGAAGCACTGCCATTTTTCTAAGGCGATTGCCAGACTGCAGAATGCCCTTTGATCCCTTGTGGACATTACTCCCTTTTTTATAAAAAGGATTTTGAAATAGTTGCAGTGTTTAGGGAGGAATATATCTGCTGGGACTTTGAAGTATGTCCATGAGAACAGTCATGCTTTAGCTTTTTGGCCCAAAAGATGAACTTAAAAAAAAAAAAAAAAGAGAAAAGAAATTACATTGCAGCTGGATTTATGAATCAAAATCTCGTTTTCTTTTTAAAGGTAGGAATTTTTACCCGTTGCGCCAGGAAAGCCAAACGGGGTGTTTAAATAGAAGTATATTAATGTGCTTGTGGGATTCAGAATTCGGTGTTTTAACCAGTAAAAAGCAAGTAAAAAATTTTTAAGTTCACCACCTATGATTTAAGAATTTTGTTGCCGGGTAATTGATCCATAAAAAGTAATCTTCAGACATCAGGTGCTTTTGCAATCGTTTTATTTAGCAACAACATTTCTTACTTGCTTTTAAAGCTAACACGTCCTGTTTTAAAGTGACTTGTGAAATCTTCTCCTCCGTCTTGCTCCCACCTGTACATGACATGATTGAAGCTCCAAAGTGTGGCGAGTTAAAAGTTGCTTCAGGAGAATAAAATATGGCAGGATTTTTACTGCGGGAAGAAGAGTATAGCCTTGAGTTTTAATGTTTCCAGCTCACTCCCCCCAAATAAAGGCCTATTTAATCATCCTCTGTCCAATAAAATATTGCCAGTTAGCAAACTGTTAGCGCAGCCGTGCCGTGCAAGATGAAGCTGCGAAGGTAACAAATGTGGCTACCAGGTAACCATAACTCCAGATAAAGAGCCTGGTGGTGTCAGTGTTTTTTCAGCAGGCATCAGTATTTTTGATTCGTGGGCTCAGTTTCTGGAAGCAGGAGCAGCAAAGGCAGCGGGCAAAGAGATATCGCAGGCGGCGGGCGGCTGAGTGATGGCGGAGGTGGAAGATGCTGCTCAGCCTTTCACCTGGCCATGGGCTTTACGATCCTGGGCTGCCTCCCCAGAAAGGACAGACCCGCATTTTATGAAAGTAGCTGGAGACATTTTAAGAGTTTACTTTAGTTTCTCCCGTGCCTTTCCCTGAGCCAGGGTAACAGATTGCTCTTGGTGCTCGAGGTCTGCTCTTGCCAGAGCTCAGCCAGGGTAGCTGAAGGCAACTTCTCTGGTGGTTAAAGCAAACCCTGCTGATTTTGCTGTGACAATGAGCACTGTCCCTTCATAGGGCAGAAAACCCATAGCATCCTACTGCCCTCCATTGCCTGCTTACCCTTAGGGAAGCATGGTGTGTCTCTCTCACTCCTTGTGTGCTTTCATATCACAGTTAACATGAGCACGAAAATGTGTTTGGGTCTTGAAACATTTTGTGTTGCTGCCTTGCCTTTCAGTCGAGTTTCACGCGGAACATGCGGCTCTCGGAGTCTCTGCGCAAGAATCAGCTGTGGAACGGGCTGGTCACCATCACCCTCTTGGAGGGGAAGAACATGCCCAGAGGGGGCTTGGCAGAAATTTTTATTCTCCTCAAACTGGGGGATCAAAGATACAAGAGCAAGGTGAGTATTAAGGATTTCCTTAAGTTGTCTGAAGTCAATAAGGAACTTGGTGTTTCTGTTACCGGTCTTGCTACCTCAGATGGAACTATTCTTGATACTCTTTTAGATAAGTGAGTTCAAAACCAGGAGACCAGACCAGAAGCATTAACATTTTGCTCTATTTTCATGCCAGTAGAGAAAGAGCAAGTTAGGAATATTGTGTGTTATCTGTGTTTTGTGCATTTAAAATACTCATCATGTTGATGGATGTTTGGCATTAATATGAGATGAAATAAAGCTACGTGCATCACACATGTGTTTTGTTCTCTGCCAATACAGAAGTTGGGTTTGCAGTGTTAGGTCTGCTGGAAAAGTAGACCTGAAATGGTTTCCAGTGCAGGGGTATTATTATTCTTTTAAAATATCTTTCTTAGAAAAATATGTTACGTATTGCAGAACCTGCCCCCCAAACAGACAAAATGTTCCAGGGTTTTGATATTAATTTTTATTCTTCTAGGCTGTATTTATCTGTATACAGTTCAGTTTCATAAGAATCTAAGAAATGAATGGGGTTCCCAAAGATACACATTTCATCTGCAAAGTCTAATAAGGAGAAAGGCTATAATTAAAATAATACTCTTTTGAGAGAGCAAAAGCTCTGCATGTCATGAACTGGAAGTGCAGAGGAGGAGAAAACAAACCTCCTCCTGTACAAAATGTACAGAGCAAGTTCACAGAACATAACATTTGGCTGTAGGCGCATCTGAAACCTGCACTCTGTCCCTCAAATCAGACCTCAAACCAAGGTCATGATATGTTTTCTACTTAGAAAAGTAGTTTTGGAAAATAGCAAATGGTTTAGTTACTTTAGAATAAATAGATGTTGTTCCTGTTACAATCCCTTTTTATGCGTCTCTCTAATGTTCCATAGATGTGTTGTGATTCTGCAAGGCTGAGCTATTTGCTTAACACAGAAGGGTGAAAAAAATACTGCTTTGGGTTCCTTCATTCATTCAAACCTGTTTCCAGGTGATTGTCCTGAAAAGGGTTATTCTTGATTTCTTCCAGTGTGTGATGTTGAATGATGACCGCAGTCCACTGGAAGTGGAGCTGGTGGGTCTACCTTGCATTTCAGAATTTCCCCAGCCATTCAATCGGATAACAACTGTGTATTTATTGTTATTGAGAGAGGAGAAAGAGAATATTTAGGAAGATGACATTATATGCGATGGCCTGGGGAGCTTTGGTTGGAATGACATTAGTACTTGATGTTCTAACATTCAGCCTTGTTTTGTAGAATTGATTTCTTTTTTCTTTTTGCTTTACTGTGAAAATAAGTACTGTTTAAGAAAAGTAAATATTATAACTGCATGTTTTCTAGACACTGTGTAAGAGTGCAAATCCTCAGTGGAGGGAACAGTTTGATTTTCACTACTTCTCTGACAGGAAGGATATGTTGGACATTGAGGTGTGGAGAAAGGATAACAGAAAGCATGAGGAGCTTTTGGGAACGTAAGTTGGGTTTGAGTTAGATTTTATTTTTTGGGGGGAGGGAAGAGTGAGGTAAGTATAAAAAAATAAAATGATTTTGATTATTTTTTTTTAACTGATCAATTTGTGTTCATTGCCAGCATCATAATGTATTTTTCTCTCCTTATTCCAGTAATGTACAGGTTATGTTTATATTATGTTTATTAAAACCCTTTAACAGGTAATGGATTAGCCAAAATCTGAATGCAGAGACACACAAGCCTGTAAAACATGAAATATTGTGGGAGCTCAGCGGCATCAACAGCCAGGATTTTTCTGTGTATTTGTGGTGATGTTGCTCCACATCCTGATGTGCTCTGCTGATGCCAGCCTAGGGATCTTTGTGTTCCCTTTGAGAGTGGCACTAATGTCCCCTTTTTTCTGTTTGCACTTTGACGTTCTTCTATGATTCTTGAATTCCATTCCGCTCTATCTTAATTGGAGTTGTTTTCTCAGTAGTACTTCTCTCTTCCTTCCTTTGGCTTTCAGCATTGTGCTGTGGATCCATCTCCCCAAACAACATCTGCACTGTTGGTACTGCAGCAGCACCAAGAACTGTTCACTTCACTCTGGAGACCCTCTTTGGTCTGTCCATGCTCATCTGCTGGCAGGATCATTGCCACAACTCTAAATTTCCTGAGGGTGGGGACCCTGCCTGCAATTGTTTACTGCTCTCACCTGGCCAGGGTTTCACAGCTTGCTGACTAAACAACAGTAACTCATAAGAACATTCTCTTACTTTAAGCATTCAAATGGTTTGAAACTATTCACTGAGAAGAACAATGCCCTTTGGCTCTACAAATGTTTGTGGTTTTGCAGAGCAGGAAATTCTTTCTGGCTGAGTGCTGTTGCTCATCACATGGAGAAGTGGCTGAAGATGAATCTGTTCCTTCCATTCTCACAGTTACTTCCATTACTTCTGATATTCTGTTTAGTGTTAAGAAATAAAGCAGTGTTTGCAGCTTGCCTCAGGTCAGTCTCCCTGATGCTGGAGCAATTTTTCCTTAGGTTTTTCCCCTTTATTTTAATTTGCTTAGGTTTTCCCCCTCCCTTTTTTTTTTTCTACTGGTTTCTAGCAGGTGGTGTTTAGTGTGGCAAAAACTATCAGCAAAATTCTTATTCTATTCAGCACTGGTGTGGTATGGATCTTCCAGGGTAAATCCTTGGAAGCGTTCAAGACCAGGTTGGATGGGGCCCTGAGCAATCTGGTGTAGTGGAAGGTGTCCCTATCTGTGGCAGGGGGTTTGGAACAAGATGACCTTTAAGATCCCTTCCCACCGAAACAATTCCATGATTCTATACTTAAATTTATTTTTGATGTCTATGCGGAGAGAGAATTTTTTGCTTTTGTTGTCTTAAGCACAGCAAATTGGATTTAACATCAAAACAGGAAAAAATATACTGGTTTTTGAAGAGCAATTGCAGGAATAGGTAAACACCAAATGCATAATAACAAGTATTGTTTTTACAGTGTAGAAACTTTTTGACACCCCATAAATAATATTTTGGGAAGGGTTCAAATGCAGTCTAATCTGGAAAAGGATTCTGTTGGAAAAACAGCATTATGAGGTGCCATGTTTATTGTCTCCATGATTTCCAAGTGGAGTTCTGAGATTTTTGGATTTCACAACATCATTGTAAGAAATATTCTTTAGTGAAATGTTTGTGGGTTATATTCGGTCATTATACACAGCAGTACAGCCAGCTGCCCTCAAATAATTTGCATGGTTTTAAGGAAAAAGCAAAATATTCTGGATTTGAGTTAATAATTTTGTGGTCAATTTATGAATAGAGTTAGAATTCATTATGCTCCCTTCCAGCCTGTTCAACCTTGAACTGTGTTGGTTAAACCTTTAAATATATGCATGTTTTTAATATTTAAATGAAATTGGAGGTGCTCATAGCAGAGTCAAGTCTGATAATCCCGACTGCGGAACTTTTGTGGCATAAAGACTCCTGTTAATTCCTTTAGACCCCAGATTTCAGGTCGTATGGATGCCTGGAACATGGTTCTTCTCCCAGGCATAATTTGGTTTCAAGGTAAAATATTGTTCTTGAAATAGGACCTGAAGTGTCTGTGGAGAGCATGGAATGTGTGGAATAAGGAATGCCTTGGACCTCTGGTGCTGAACACAAACACCTGGGGTGCTTGTCTGCTTCTGAATTAGTGAGGAAACATTTCATGTCACCCTTCTATCACAAAACAAACCCTCACTGTCAGTGCACATCACAAGCTAAATTATTACATTCAGCCTACCTGCAGTCTCCTTAGAGTTTCAGCTGGGTCCAATTTCTCTTCCTCACTTAAAATCCCACAGCATTGAGTGGTTCAGCTGCAGGCTCTGACACTGAGGGCTGGCTGCGTTTTGGTGCTGGATGAAATAATCCCTCTATTTAGTCTGCACAGGACTGTTAGTAACGTTTATTGAGTGCTTTTTGTGTCCTTTGGGATCAGAGGCCTGCTATAAACAGGAGACGATGTTAATGTATATGAATAAACAAAGGTGTTAACGTGTGCAGAATTTGTCCAGGCAGAGTTAAATTGTTTATGCCAGGTTGTTAGAGCGTGTTTCTGCACTGGGGGATATGTTCTGAAAAAAGAAATGCTGCAGAACGTTGAAGGGTTTTCCGTCACATATTTACCTCAAGAAAGAGATTTTACAAAAATTGCTAAACTTAAGACCATGAGCTCTGAGACTGGAGTGCATCCAATATCTTTATGATGAATGCCTCCAGGAAACTGTCTTTGCAATAAGAAACAACCCATGTTTTAAAGGCTGTGCTGTTGGGATGGAGCAGTAAAATCCCCACTATGGCTGCAACCAAAACCTTCACTTAAATTTCACCAGGCTGTAGGATGAATCAGAAAAACAAAATTTATCCATTGAATAAGTCATAATAAGACCTTATTAATTGTTTCCCTGACACCTGTGTCATTTGAAATTTCAAGTATTAATCATAGATACATCTTCCTGTACTCTGTGATAATGATTCTGATCTCTTTTGTGAAGGGCTTTCAAGAAGTCTGCGGGGGTAAAATGCCAATGTTGTGTACAGATTTTTTCATATGTATTTATATATATTTTAAGATCCATGTCATAATTTGATTAACTATGCATAGGAAAATAAAATACAATTCCATGGCCATTAAGAAGCCAAGCTCAGCACCTTTTAGTGAAATTTTAACATGTGATTCCCTGATAAACAAACATTTTAATCCCACATTTACTGTGTACTGTTCTCAAGTACTGTTTCTCTGCAAAATGAATTAAAAAAGGGGGGAAAAGAAGCTACAGGTGAGAACTATAAGTCAAAAAAACAGTCTTAGATGAAAACTAAAGCTCTACAGGACTAGAGGCTAATATAGAGGTGTAGAGCTCAATATTGATCAGGAGGAGGAAGGAAAGCATTTAATTAAATGTGGTTAAAAGAAAGAAAAGTGATACAGTTGTGTGCACAATGCATTTGTAACTTACAGAACTGCAGCCCCTGTAGATTGTGCATGTAGCCACTTGTGTGAAAGATTATGTCTGAATTTAATATGTAACATAGCAGAAGATGATAACAAGCAGAGCTGTTCTATCCTGAGATAGGATTATTGTCGAGAATTTAACTCAGGAGATCATTTGCATCACCTAAAATACAAATATTCTGAGAGTTTTGTCATTTGCATTCAGAGCAGGCAACTTTTAAACAAAAGTGGATTACCTCCATTAATTTGATTCTGTGCCCACCACAATAGTCTCTTACTACTTTCCTGTGAAATAATTATCTGTGATAAAATTTTGCAGACAGAAAACTGAGAAAGAAGGAAAGGAAGAGTTTCTGTTTCAAGAGAATGAGGGAAGTAGTTTGGAAATCATTAGACTTGTTTTAATAGTGTAGAAGTGTTTGTGTGGAAATTGCTGAATTTATATAGTAAATTGAATGTCTAATTGTTTTACCAAGCTACATTCTTTGTAGTCTGATCAATTATGTTGTATAACCTAAGTGAAACAAATTGCCTTTTTTGTTTTTTCTTAAGCCTCTTGCCAGTGCAAATGTAGATTTTCTTTTCAGCTCCTCACAAAAAAATAGAGGCATACCTTGAGTGAACACAGATGTTTTAAGCCAAGTTAGTTTGCACAGAAATCAGACATGATTTGAGGAAGAAATACTTACACTCCACCTCCTGCTGTTTTCCCCTCCACATGTGCATCCCTCCTACCCCCACACCCTTTTACTCCATCTTTTCTTTGACCTTATGTGAATCAAATTCTTTTGAGAAACAATTCCAATTTGCCAAAGCAAGATAGAATTATATTTAACTTTGCCTTTGACATGTGATGGAGTTCTGAGGTTATCTCTTGGTGGGAGATGCACTGTTGCCCGAACAAGTTGTGTTTTCTGTCTTAACTCCATGGAAAGTTTTAAACATAAAAAACAACTGCAGCTTCTCCCATTTGTGGACTGTGTTGAGTGGGTGGTGTATGAAATGCTGGTGTGGGAGACATGGCCTCTATTGCCAGCTGAACCACAGACCAGCTGGGTGACCTTGAGATTTCCCCTCTCCTTCCTTCAGTTTCTTCATCTGGGAAAAAAAAAATCAAAACTAAACTCCCAGATAAGGATACATCCCCCCTTTTGTGCTGATACCCAAAGTGTCACTGAAACTGCTGCAGCCTGAGACACAATGGTGTTATTGCAGCCAAGGTGATATTGACCTCCAGTGTGGAAGTGATAAGGACTTTCTCTCAAAAAGAAATAAGGTCTTTTTCTCTCTCTTTGTTGTTGTTTTGTTTTCCTTTCTGCTGTAACTTTTCCTGTCATATCTTTCTGAAGAGTCTAGGCGTAGCAATGAGCTCTAAATGCAACCTCTCACACTTGGAAATGGTGTTGAGAGGCAGCCTACGTGCCGAGCCGTCTTGGTACTCTGCCTGGTTTATTTTCCTTCTCTTTCAAAGCACTTGAAAGCAGTTAATAAGAGTAAACTTGAAACCTGTTGTACCTCCAGAGCAGTGGAGAGAAAAGAAGAGCACACTTAAGGCAAAGTCATTCCCGTTGATTGTGGTCAGAGGAAGCTTGAGGAGTTGTGTTTTAATACACAGAGCTACTGGACAACTTAGAAACTCATCAGAGCAGTGGCTTTTACTTCATAACACGGTTTCTTGGGTTCTCAGGCTGAAATGTTTTGCGATTTTTTTTTTTCTTTTTTTCACCCCCTTTAGCATTCACAGAAAATAGGCTGTTAAGAAGCGGAAAGCATGCAATTTATAGCAGATGGGCATAAACTGCTCCAGCTCTACTACTGGAATGGGATCAATCAGGAACACTACATGCACCATTTACCCAGAAGAAACCCACCTGGGGGAACTCTGTGGAATTTTAGCCTATTAAGACAACACCTTAACAAGTTTAGTTTAAATAAAAACTTGTCGGCAGGCATTAAGCGAAGCAAAACCCCTCGCTCTTCATCATCCACTGTCTGTCCCTTTGAGAAATTGAAATGTGCCTCCTCTTGCAGTGTGGCAGCAAACCTTCTCCTTCCTTTTTTTTTTTTTTTTTTTTTTCTCCCTTTTTTTCATCTGTAACTTTTGTTCAGCCTGTTCTTAAAAGCCAAACCCCACGGAGGTTCAAGAAAGTTCCACTCCATTTACTGGACTTCTAAATAGAAGGCATTTAACTGAGCCAAGTGATTAGGCTTTCTGTTGCATTTAACCACTCCCTTCGTGTATAACTGGCTGCCTGGTGATCTCTCTGCTTTAACCCATACTCATATTTTATTATTGTCTCTTTATGAATGTTTCTCTTCTATCCTCTTTATTTTTATTTTTGGGGGAAGTATCAGGTTAATGATACATATTATGTGCAAGGAGTGGGTGGGGGGGACTTTTAAGACAATCCTCTCCTTTGGGAAATATAACAGTACACTGAAAATGTAGCTCTAGTAAGGCTTGTAAAAGAGATTGGGGCATACAGTATAATGTAGCATAAAATGGAGTATGTGACTTTAAAGAAACTAATCTATTTTAGGCTAATGTTTTAAATTTTGCATTTGCCCCTTTTCTTTTCCCTCAGGTGAAATAAAATTGTGTTTCAAGTCCATCACAAAACACTGGGGGATTTTAGAGGGGAATTGAGGCAGGCCAGAGTTAAGTTTTCCTCCTGTACTTGCAGCCCAAACCTTTTACCTCCCCTTACCAGTAGACGGACCAGAAAGCAAAACTTGACAGTAAGTGCAATAGAAAGTGCCTAATTGGTTCCCCATGTTTAATTTTGAGATTATTTTTTTTGCATTCTTTTCATCTTGAAGAAACAATAAGTTTTGGTGCCTGCTTGCTACTGAAATCAATATAAATGTTGCTTTATTACTGGGTTTTTTTACCATCTCCTTTTTTGTATTAAGCCTTGGCAATGTCATTCCAGGTGCCACGTTGACATTACTGCCCTGCCAACAAAGCAGACCAATTGCTTGGAGCTGCCTCTGGAAAAACATCCAGGGTCCCTGCTGATGCTGATTGCTGTTGCCCCATGTACAGGAGTGTCTATCTCTGATCTGTGTGTCTGTCCTTTGGGAGACCCCAGTGAACGGCAACAGATTTCTCAGCGTTATGTGAGTTTGTGTTTCTTTTTTCCTTTCTTCCTACTCTTTTCTTTTTTCCTTCTTTCTTTTTAGTTTTGAAATAGTCAGAATTGCAGGGCAAAAAAAAAATTCTCCAGTCATAATAACATGTCCCTTACCAGAGAAAACTATTAAATTGAATAGTTGTTGCATTTCAAATGACAAGGATATTGGCAGGGCAGATAGACTCAAGCAATTTGGCTGTTTGTATTTGCTGAGTTTTAAAGTAATGCTGTTCTTTGCAAACTTGAATTGTATTAAGAGATTATCATGGGGAATGAGACTCTGAATATCATGAAGAGATAATAATACAGTTACCTTTACTTCCTCCTTTGGGGAGGTTATTTTCCGGACTTTCAAATGTTGGGAGATAAAGTTATGCGATGGCTTCCATGTCCTCGAAAGCTGGGCAGGAAGGAACAAGTCTATCTCGAGTTGTGCCAGGGCATGTTTAGACTGGATATTAGGAAACATTTTTTCACCAAAAGGGTTGTCAGGCATTGGAAGAGTCTGCCCAGGGAAGTGGTTGAGTCATCAGTGCTGAAGGTATTTAAAAGGCAAGTAGATGTGGTGTGTAGGGCCATGGTTTAGTGGTGGGTGGGACAGTGCTTGGTTATTTTTGGACTTGATGATCTTAGAGGTTATTTCCCACCTAAATCATTCTGTGATAAATTATTTAATAGTTCAGTAGTTTCTGTTTCTTACAAACAAAATACATCTTTGCGCTTTTCTCCTTGCAGTGTATAAAGAATTCCTTTCGGGATATAAAGGACATTGGCTTCCTACAAGTCAAAGTTTTGAAGGCAGTGGACCTGATGGCAGCAGATTTTTCAGGTATTTTATTTCTCTTTTGCAGCATATGATGCTATAATATATTGCAAATGATAGACTTTGTGCAGTACTGTCAGCTGATCAAGGAAAAGTAAATCATCCCATCATCTCTCCAGCAGTGAAACCTGCCTCGGGGAACTGAGATACCTAATGGCTTTGGCTGCCAGAAGTATGTGGGAAGGTCCAGTGGATGGAGATCTTAATTTCCCTTTAGACCTGAGCAATCTGACAGATAGCTTTACAACAGCACGTCATGCTAAGTGGTTTTTTCCATCAGGAATATGTAAAATAAGAGTTGATATAAAGCAATGGTGCCTGCAAAGCACCTGCAAAGCAGACCCTCTCCATTTTTTAGCAGGTGTCTTGTGAGTTTGGAGCAAGACTGAAAGATTGTGGGGTGTCTGAGGTGGTGCTGGGTGTGTGGGTTTGGCTGATGCTGCAGGCTGTCACCTGAAAGAGAGAGCTTGTCAGCAATGCGGATGTGAGTGCAATGCTTTCTCTTAGAGCTTATTTGAGGCTTCAATTTGGGATGACCTTTTTGGTGCTCTTACTGCATGAAAAGTATGGATTTTCCGCTGAGCTGTACCTCAAGTTGTGCTTGGTCCTGACAGCAGTGGACACTAACACCTTTTAAAACTACAACTTTATATTGTACCTCCAGGCAAAGTCTAGGAGGTTGATACTTCTCTGTAGTGACTGCCTGGGTATTATTATTTTTATTATCATCTTCTCCAGGATTCTGGAGACCTTTTAATTCCCCTCTCTATCTCACAGCAGCTCATAATTCACAGGCACAGCATTGTGTGTTGTGTATTTGCTGACATAGTAATTCTTTTCAGATAACTTGTTGATAAAGGCAGGAAAGATGCTAGAGGGAAAACACTCTTGCCCCATTCCCTCATATTTGTGAAGGCATTGTTACATAAGAGAATGTTGATCCTAAAAAAAGGAACAAAGGAGAAAGCCCATGATTAATCATGGTACTATTTTAGGGCTATATTCACTGCTTAACCCTGAAGTGGAAAAAAAAGTTTAGTGCAGAGAGCAGTACTTTAAGGAACTGAAGAACTTAATTTGAAAAAACAAACAAAAAAACCCCCAAACAAATCCTGTCAGTAACGAAAGGATACTTGTAAAGAAATCCAAATCTAAATTGACATAAGGTGTATGTCCATATAGAATTGGGAGTGTAACTGCGCCTTGCTGACTAATTTAGTTTAATAAGTTAGCACAGCAGAGCATCCCCAGCCTTGCCCTATGCCAAAGGTTCCATCTAGAAATATGCAAGGTTTTGATATAAACAGTGTTCATGGAAAGAGCTGAGCCCAGAAGGTTATTTACCCTCTGGAAAACTTTGCTGATGCGAAAGCAGTTGCATCAGTGATGGATTTGGCCCCCTTTCCCTCAGTACTCAAACAGGAGCATGTGGGTGGATAATGAACATTGGAAGAGACACGCAGGTTCTTGATTCTGCAATTCAAAGACTTTTCATACAGAGTATGTGACACACATTCCTTGTGCATAGCACAGAATGAAATTCTGCTTAAGTAAAAGGTTACTCAGTCTGTCATTATATTCAAAATAACCCAGGCTTTGAGCCTGATTCATGAAGCAAATGACAAATTGTTTTTCAATGGCAGTGCTGAAAATATCCTAGTATTATGCTGTAATAGACCCACCAAATTGCAAAAGGATGCAGCCATTTTAGGTAAAAATAGCATAATTTCTGATCATGAAATGAGAGACATAAAGATTAATTATCTGTTCTGAGCCATTCATAAATGATTAGTGCAGCAATTATGGGCTTCCATAATAGAGCCCTCCTAGAGCAGTGCCATATTTCCTGCACTGCCAAGGAGACTGCTCAGATTTATTGTTATTGATAAAAGTAAATTCAAAGTCCCAGCTAAAAATCTAATAAAGGGAAAATCGCAGAGGGAATCAGACGTACCAAGATTTCCGAGGGTTAATAGAGGAGCAGTGTGAGCAGGTAGTGTTCCCTCCCCGTCCCTTCCCGCAGCAGCCACGAGTATCCCCCAAGTCCTGCAGACCAGTGGTGTAATGCCACCTTATTCCCACAGTAAAGACTGGATTTTGGTGTGGTTGGGATTTCTGTCAGTTGCTTGTATGTTGTCATCATGGATTTTAATTGCAAGTTTTTAGCCCGCTGTAATAACAGTGATCAGAAAACACACGGTATCTGCTTTGGTTTCGAGCAGTGTTCTGAAAATCCATATTTTACTGTTTGACATAAATTTTGGGCTGGTTTCCAGACAGCTGTACCATATATGTAGAAGCTCTTCAGCCACAGCTAGCCCAGTTTGAGGCTTCCATACTTTTGTATTCCTAGATAATAGTTTTGTTGACGTGGAAATGACTTTTTCTGCTTTGTTGGATGTTTTCTGTGTACGCATGAGAGTTCTTCTCAAACACTGCATTTGCTCACTGACCAAAAAATAGCATTCAGAATACCAAATTATACAGTGGGATTGTTTTTGGCATATACCAGTTTGCATTTCAAGCAGTTTCTCTGAAAGGCTACGTGCATTTTCCACACTTATCAGGGAATGGGCATGTAAGCTGAAAAGGAGAAGACAAATAGATTCCAGTAATACACATGGTCTTTAAACTTTACCAGTATTGACTAGTTAATACCCACTGTTTACATACTGAAAAGATTCCTGTTTAGTTTATAAACTTCTCAGAGTAAGACCCTTAAAACTCTGCATTAATAATACAGAAAATAAGGATTAAGAAAAGGACAGATTTTGCTTAAATATCTTGTTTGTCTGGTATCTAAATCCCTGCATTGCTGACATATTTAGTTGCCTACATAAAAGTTAGGCTGGAGTCTGTGGTAGAGCTGTACATGAATATTGGAGATGAGATTAAATCAGATACTGAGCCAGACATGCTGATAAGGGACCACTCTGCTCACAAAGGAAACTGCTGAGCTGCAAAGGGTTGGGGAGACTACAAATTCATGTAATGTGAGTGATCAAAAAATACATTAGCCAACATGTCTTCACCTAATAGATTCCATGTTGACATCCTTCTTTAGGGAGGAGGGGTTTTTTTCCTTTTTTTTTTTTTTTT